>JANVCC010000050.1:418433-436665 GCA_025345505.1 Todiramphus chloris collaris | reverse complement strand
TGATCCATGGCAGGAGGAGTGTGATCCATGGCAGGAGGAGTGTGATCCATGGCAGGAGGAGTGTGATCCATGGCAGGAGGAGTGTGATCCATGGCAGGAGGTCTCATGGCTGTGGCAGGACCCGCGGGAGCACATCCTTCTGGAGTATTGGCAAAGCTGTAGGGAAGAGAGACCATCAAGCTGGCACAACTGCCTCACAGTAACCTTCTGCATTCTCCCTGGCTCTTTTTCTGCAGTGGTCTGGGAAAAATTGTTTTCTTCTCTTCTATAATATGTGGAATATCTTGGCCCTGAAAGTGATACTGTCTTGTCTTTTGGGGAATACTCTATGATGGTCCAGCTCCCATGAAAAATTCCCTATGAAGATGCTACTGTTGACTTTTTAAGTTGAAATTTACTTCTAAACCAGAAGTGACTTGCCTGAGATATCTCTCCCTCCGTGACCAGCTAGTTTGAGTATTAATTTCTTGCTTTGTCCCAAAGACTCTGTCTTTGCAGAGCTGGTCCTTCACTTCCCCCTATTTTTCCATCATCCTGTCTGCTGTGAGTGAAACAAAAGCACCCTCTGCATAGCTTCCATGATAAGGCCCCCAGTCAACAAAAATAAGAAATTTCAAAGACAAAGACAAGGTCTAAAGGCAGAACTATTCAACTAGAACTTCTGTGTGAGCTCCTTCTGTTCAGAAGTACATAAGTCAATATAATCCAACTTACCTTTTGTTGGAGTGAGCGAGAAGAGCACCAAGACCTGATGCTGAATGAAGGAGGAAGAGGGGAGGCCGAACTTTTATATCTTCCAAAGGGTTGTCCAAGAAATTATACATCCCTTGACAATGCTGGCAATTAATTAAGTAGTCACGTTCATATTTATCTTCTGTGTCTAGCTTTTAACATTTATGATTAGACGGAGTCAGGAAAAACAAGGATGACTTTTTCATTCACGTGTTAATAGGCAACGAATTTCCCAATCTGCTTTATAAGGGAATTTTGATGGCAGTTACATATTTACATACTAAAAATGCACCTAACCCTAGAGTTATTAAGTGATTTGTTGTTGGGCAACCAGGATTGCATCAACGTACAATTCAAAAGCGTTGACTCCTACTCTGCGTGCTGCCCCTCGCTCTGCACGGCAGACTCGTGTTTTGATTGATATGTTTTTTGCTGTGACAGGAGGACTGTAATTAACAGCCACCACTCACATGGGCTCTACTCAGAGGAAAGTCCTGTTGACTAGCTCAAACGTACCTAACGCCTCAACACCGGAGATGACGCTCAAAGGACATCCCCCAATTCCAGTCATTTTCATGCCGTTTGTAAGTCCACCGGCCAGCAGCTGGGTTTCCCTTGTGCCACAATATTATCCTGTTTATGTACCTCCTAGAAGAAGGGGATTTCAAATCCCAAGCAGGAAACATTTGTGCTGGGGTGCTCTCACCTATTAGCATCCTAGTTTTAAACCCCAAATTGCTTCCGTCTCCTGTCTTACCTAAGCAGTTCTGTATTTTTTACTCATTGTAGTGTCCCAATATTTACTACCAAGTTTCTCCCAAGACATTACTTCAGGATAATAAAATGGGTGATTGTTCCTTTCCTGGGACTTTCATCCGAGTGGCTGCTGCAGGAACAACTTGGGAGCATCCCATGGGTCAGTTGTGATGCAACTACAACAAGGGTGTCCTAGAAGTTGCTTACCAAGTTCAGAAGGGAGGCCATCCCTATTGAGAAGGTCTTCATATCTTTCAGCATTTGTTTTCATGGCAAATTTGTGGGGAAAAAATAGATAAATTTTGTATTCTGACAACAGTTTTGTAAGACGTTTATTCATTCTGAAATTGAAAATACATCCTGGGAAAGCCTCGTTTCATGTTCTGGTTGAGGTTCTTTTTATATTTCAAGACCGTGACTCAGCAACTAAAATTTTTTTTGCCAAGGCTTTTAGAGCTAACCCTTGTTTGGGAAAAATCTCGCCTGATGCCTTATGAAAAGCTCTTGTGGTTTAAACCCACTGTAAGTCATGTAGAAATGGTTCATCTAAGTGGATAAAGTGGCATTTGGGGGGAAGGCCCTTGTGTTGATTCTACATCGGGGTGAATTCATCTCACCCTTTTCTAGGTACTCAATAATTGAAGCTGAAGTTAGTTCTCAAGCTCTCTGAGAAACCAACGCAGAGAAGCAGGCGTTGGCAGAGGGAAGCGAGTGATCCTGTTCTAGAACACATGTCTCAGCGAGATGGACCGTTGGCTGAGGAGATAAGCATAGGCTTAGGTTGTAAATAGTAGAGAGCGATTTAGCATTTATTTTTAAGTGTCTGCAGTTTTTATTGAAAACAGTAATTTGAAGTCCGGTGAAAGAAAGAGGGTTAGAGGACACCTCCAGGCACCTATTTGCATTTATTAGACACCTCAAAATGTTTTCAAATCTGAGTCAGAGTGACAAATGAAGTACAAGGTGCTGCTGAAGTAGTGAACTGAGAAAGACAGTCCCAGGCTAAGTAGGGTACAGAGAGATCCCTGGATTGCTCTCCATAAGTGCATTTGGCCATCAACAGAAATGCATCTGGAGTGACAGAGTTTTTGAACTTTTAGGATGTACTTGGTGATTTTTGAGGAGAAAAGAATGAAAATGGTGACTAAGAAGTCAGCGGTAAAGATAATTCCTAAGTAAAGAGGTCAAAGAATAAACAAATCATAAACTTTTTCTATTTTTGGAAATGAAATTTTATTGTCTCATCTGCATGTTTTGGAGGCTGACACATTGTGTGTAAGCCACTGCCAGGAAAACATTCCTAGCCTTTTGGAAAAGAAAATTGAGCTGGGTCTTGCGTGCTGAATAAATGAAAACAGATCTGATTTATACTTTTTGAAGAGAGTTCTAATCACAGATGAAGTATTCGATGATTCACGCAAACCAAAAATGGGAAAAGAGAACCAGAGATTCAAGCTTTAGGCATTGAGAGCATCCGAGGGGAGGGGTGAGCCAGTGGGTCCAGGTGCCAGGGCCAGATCCTGCTCCTAGTACTTGGGGCATTTCGGTGGCAGCTTGCAGATGTTGGTGGTGTACTGGGGGCAGTAGGGAACCGGGGGGCAGTAGCGCTGCATCGGGGGGTAACAGGGCTGCACAGGCGGGCAATAACGCTGCACGGGGGGGCAGTAGGGCTGCACGGGTGGACAGCAGGGTGTCACTTGGGTGTACTTCTGCACAGGCTGCCTCTGGATGGTGTAATGGCAGGAGGGCCCTGAGTCATGGCAGGAGGAGTGTGATCCATGGCAGGAGGAGTGTGATCCATGGCAGGAGGAGTGTGATCTATGGCAGGAGGTCTCATGGCTGTGGCAGGTCCCGCGGGAGCACATCCTTCTGGAGTATTGGCAAAGCTGTAGGGAAGAGAGAAATGGTCACATGGTGTAGTGGCCCCACTGTACATAAGCACAGCTCCATTCTCTAGTTTGCTCTGGAACTCCCCATTTTCTTATTAATTTCTAGTTCTTCAGGGATAAAAAAAAAATTTCTATGTTGATTTGGTATAGGAGATGATTTATATCCCACACTAAAAACATGACCTTTTCTGCAATGTAAGCTTACTCAAAACAGCTATTGCACATATGAAGCCCCAGACTCTCCAGTGCCTTCTATGCAAAAACTTCACAATCTCTTTTCCACGAAGTCCTCTGACTGTCCTTCCTCTATTTTTCCAGTCTTTCTGTTGTTTTGGTTCAGCTTGAGCATCTGCATGCTAAGCCTACATCCCACTTGCCATTTGTATCAATAAAACAGCTCTTGTGGATAACAAGAACTTGATCCTCTGGTCCAGAGGTGAGGAGTAAGCGTCATGCTCCAACTCCAGCAAAGCTTGTCCAAAAGCAGCTGATTTTATAAAGAAACTCAAGTGAAACAGGAAAAAAATGGACTCACCCTTCAGCAACAGGAACGAAGGTGTATACGAGCAGAGCAGCGAATGAAGGGAACTGGGATGAAAGACCTTTTATACTCTTCCAAAGGGTTTATCTGGGACATGAGACATCTCTTGGCAAGTGTAACCTAATTATATATCCCAGCCCATTTCTATCCGCTTTATTCAGCTTCCGACATTTTCCCTTTGATGCCCTGTGCGTTTAGCACTGTAATTGTCCCATAGGTTATTAATAGCAGCTTAATTCCTTTGCCTCCCTATGAAAGAGATTGGAAGGTATTTCAATGCAAAGTGACGCCAGTACTGAGGAAACTAATGGATCCGTCCATGAACAACAAGAATCCAGCAGAAGAGATGTGTGTAATTCAGAAGTACCAATTTCTCAAGCTGGGATGTCACATGGACCAAGAGCTAAAGATGATCACACCTCCATGTGAAAGAAAAATGACTGCTGATGTTAACTCACGTGGATAATGTTCAGGGCAGGAATACTCCAGCTGAATTACCCAATGGTACAGATATTTTAAGAAGAGGTTTGGTGTCAGCCCAAAGATGTCCTTCATAATTTCCACCTCTCTGCTTGGTGTGTCCTGTCAAGGATTTCTTTTATTCTTGTGTGGTAGGTTGACCCCATCTGGATGCCAGGTGCCCACCAAAGCCACTCCATCACTCCAGCTGGACAGGGGAGAGAAAATACAAGGAAAGGTTCATGGGTTGAGACAAGGACAAGGAGATTACTCGCCAATTACCGTCATAGGCAAAACAGACTTGATGGTCTTAAAGGTCTCTTTCAACCAAAACAATTCTGTGATTTTGTGGGGAAATAAGCGTAATTTATTACCAATCAAATCAGAGGAGAATAACAAGATACAAAACCTTGCCATGCAAACATCTCGTTATAAGTGAAGTTTTAGTCTAATTCTGCAATATGGTGTCAGAATCATAGAATCAAGCTCACCTAGACCAACCCCTCTGCAGGGAGCAGGGACATCTGCAACTAAAGCAGGTTCCAACCTCACCTGGAATGGTTCCAGGGATGGCAGTTGATGTCAGTGATATCAAACCCTGGAGCAGAATGGTTCGAGGTGAGCTCACCAGCCTACATCCTGGTCATGGTCCCAGAAGTGTCATCATTTTCTGTTCCTGTTTTCCTCTGTCTGCCTTTAACGTACTCCTAATTTTTGTCCCAACATTTTAAACCAAACCTGTCTTCAATTTATTTCCTCAACGTTTTTAGGAGATGAGGTTGTGGGAAGATGTGCCACACACCTGCCTCCAGAGGAAGTTGAAGATCTTTAATTTCACAATAAAGCTGAAGAAGATACTTGGAGTCTTAGCTGGGACAGAGTGCTAGAAGTGCCATCCTACTTTCAGTCCTCAGACATGGCATCTCTGCAGCTCTTACAGCAATATACACTGGATGTGGCTGTAGCTCAAGAAAAAATAAACAGAACAGCGTAATGTGGTAGAAACGTGCTTCTGAGTCTGGATTTTCCCATGAATCATGGATGAACTTCCATCTTCCTTTCCGTGTCTGTGTACAGGTCATGCTCATCTAACCCAGCAATTATATTTTCTTGTCCCATAAAAGGCAAGAATGTGTCAACATGGGGATGGCATTTGTGGATTAGACGTCAGGTGCAATTGATTTGGGGTAATGCCCTCCTGACTCAGGGGGATCCTTCAGACAAGTCCATTCGTGTCTGGGCTTCAATATCACAATGTACAGAAAGAAACTAGAAATGCTTTGCTGCAAAGTTTTATTTCAGTTGCAGTTAAGCAGTGCCTTTGGAAATCTTGGTGTATGGGAGTAAATTTGGTGTCATATAGGAGAGAAGATGGTAATAACAAAAAATAACATGTCAGACGTAAATATGAGGAATCAAGGGCAGCAAACTAAAACCTGCTGTGGTCAGAGGAAAGCAAAACCCCCATTCTCCAGGGGTGCCTCACTGATGAAGCCTCCAGCTCTATAAAATTCCCCAGTTTCAGGCAATTCCCTTCAGTTTGACTTCTATTGCTCCCCTGTTGTTGATTAAGGTATGTGATTTGACTGATGATCTGGAAACTAATTTGTAGACTGTAGGTCTGTGTTCGCTCGTTTGACTTGGCTCTTCTTAAAAACAAACTGCTTGATTATTATAAATAATGCAAGAGAGAGATACTTTTTTATGGACTATTTCTTGTAAGGGATGTCCAGCAACAGGACAAGGGGAATGGGCACAAACTGGAACCTAGGAGGCTCCACCCAACCAGGAGGAGAAACTTCTTTGGTCTGAGGGTGTTGGAGCCTGGCCCAGGCTGTTGAGAGGGGTTGTGGAGTCTCCTTCTCTGGGGAGATTCCAAACCACCCTGGACACTGCGATGTTGGGCCCCCTGTTCTGGGTGATCCTGCTTTGGCAGGGGGGATGTTGCAATTAATGGGAGACCAGGGTGTGCAGGACCCTCACCTTGGCATGATCCTGGGATGCTCATGTTGCAGCATCATTCTGTGCAGCCAGAAGTGCTGAGTAGGAGCCCAACAAAGAATGACACAACCTGCAGCACTTCAGCTTAGCCAAGAGCAAGAGCGTAGGTGAAAACTTGGATTGCTTAGAAAGAATTAAGATAGGAGATTTTATCTCTCCTTCCCTGAAATGCTTTTAGTCAGACTCAAACCCAGCCCAGAGCCTCCAGCCTGGCTTGGTTTCAACTTCCCATTTGGCACAGGATGGGTTTGGCCCTGGCAGAGGAGTACCTGGGTGTCTGGGGGTAGGGGGACCATCAGTGGCATCACACAACACCTTCATGCCCAGCCAGAGCCTCACGTTTCTGACCCTGACGTTCATTCCTCACACCTGCAATCATGTACCTTTCATATGGGAATCATGCTCCTCGTTATTTTAATTAACAGTCATAATAAAACAAGTGCTAATAATAAGTTTCTTGTTCTTTTCAAAGATTCAGGGCAAAGCCTTTGCTAATTAAATATCTAGCGCATTACACACAATACTGCTCTCATCCCACAGAGGCATGAATTCCTGCCGCAATCCACCTCTGTGCTGGTGGACACAGGAGGAGAACCTGGGGATGAATCCAGTGCAATGGGAGTTACAGCTACTGGGTTTTGTGGCCACCTGTCCTTTTTTAATACACCTACAAGGGAAGCTGAGAAGTTTTATGTTTTTAGTTGAAGTCTTGGTAGGAACTGGGAACGTTTTTTTTCTTTCGCAGTCTTTCTCTGGTTCTCTAGACCTGTGTGGTGTTGACAGGAAAAGAGTTTGCAGTGGAAGTCAACGCTGCAGTGAATGGACTGACTTAAACCTGGTTTTATTTTGCATCAGACAGTGTAAATACCTTGGAAAGGTATTTATTTAGGTAAATACCTAAGGAAAAGCTTTTTCACTGGAGGGTGATGGAACACTGGAAGAGGATGCCCAGAGGGGTCGTGAAGCCTCCTTCTCTGAAGACATTTAAAACCCGCCTGGGTGCGTTCCTATGTGAACTGCTTTAGGTGATCCTGGTCTGGCAGAGGGGTTGGACTAGATGATCTTTCGAGGTCCCTTCCAACCCTTAACATTCTGTGATTCTGTGTTTCGTCTGGGCAATATGGGCTCTTGCAGGGATTTTCAAAGGAGGTTGAGTTACCTTGCACAAAATATCCATCTAACCCCATATTCTCTATTTGGAATAGGTCATCTGGATTTGTCTGGCAGATGCACAAGGTGTGGGGACCAGAGGAGCTTCTCCACTGCTGTTGAGGTGCAAAGGGAAGGTAGGGAGGCTGTGAAAAACGGCTCTTGCTAATAAACTTGGGCTTGGGAATGATGCTAAAGACAAGGAGGATGGTAATGGTGGAATAACACCAGAACACCAGCACATTTTGTAAGCTTTAGGTTTTAATACTTTTAATACCTTTACTACTGGAGACAGAAGCGGGAAATTAATGGATTCAAATTCTCGCGCACGAAGGCAAATCACGTTTCTGCCATGTTAATGCCACTTTGCGTTATCAGGAGTGGGGAGAGGTAACACGTGCTGGAGGGAAGGAGCAGGATCTGCCCAAGCTTGGGGCTGCATCTTGCAGAGGAGAGGGAAGAGGCGCAGCCCCTCTGGTGTGCGCTGACCATCATCTCATCCTCGCCCCTTCACTTCTGCTGCTGCGGGGGCCACTGCACCGGCTGCTTGATCTGCTGCTGCTGCTGGCAGGGAGCGGGGGCCACCGGCACCTGCCCGGTGACCCCAGGGCACTGGGGAGGGAGGACCACCACCGGCGTCACATCCTGCACGGCGCTCACTTCGTGGCAGATGACTTCCCCGGAGCTGTGGCAGGACCTCTCGTTGTCGTGGCAGGAGGAGCCTCCGCCGTGGCAGGAGGAGCTCTCGGTGTTGTGGCAGCCTCTGTCTCCACGGGAGCACATGATTTCGGTTGGTGTGGTGAACCCTGGGAAGGAGAGACCATTGTTGTTAGTTGCACAGAGGGCAGCGTGTTTTCCCTTCTCTCCTTTGGGCTCAGATTTCCTCGATGGGTTTATGAGCCTTGTCAAGGTGCAGCAGGATCTGCTTGTCTGCCCATTCCATGGCTTCATCCTGGCAGTGCTGGATCAGCCCACACCATCTGAACACCCTCATGAGCCTCTCTAGCAGCTCCGATCTCCATTTCTACCATGCTCCATGAGCTGTTTCCCTCCTGTCCCTTGCTGCATCCCAGGAGCACTCATGCAAGACACCCTGGGGTTGTCTCATGTCTGTGTAACGGAGAAGCGCATGTGCTGTGGGCTCCCAGCAAGAGGCATCTTGGCAAGGGTCTGATAAAATTACAGCCTAGAGGGGTCCTGGCACAGCCAGTGAATTTAAAGCCAGGTCTGGTGGTATTAGAGCATTGGCAAAAGACACTTTCAAAGTCAGGTACTCAAAAAGAAGCAGCCCTTATGCCTTCCTCCCTCCTTGTGTTCTCTGTTCCCTGCGGGCACTTGGCTGGCCAGTGCCCAATTTCCTGAAAAAATTCCTATGTGCACATCTAAACCCCCTTCTGAGGAGAGCTGAGATCTCAGGGTGGCAGAAAGCAGCCAGGATGTGTCCAGCTGAGCTGAACACTCTTCACGCTGCTCATTCCTCTCCCAGCTTAAATCTTCCTTCTCAGTTCTTTCCTAAATTTCTTCAAGGACTTCCAGCTACTGAAGATTTACGTTTTCCAAAGGAGCTTAGTAAAGGAGCCAAGCTCTTAAGAGTAATTAAAATTCCCAGCTTAAATCCAAGGGTTTTTATGAAACCTCAGTCTGCTGCCTCCCATTCATCCCCAAATCCCATTCTTTGCTGGTTTATTTCCAGTTTGTCCTTTGGAAACTAGGAACCCTGAGCATTGCAGCAATCCAGAAACATCTGCATGTGAGAAGAAGAATACATTTTCCTTCTTAGCATAAGGCAGTCTGGAGATGAATTTTGATAGCGCAAAATTGCCACAGCTGCCGAGGCAAGAACTTGGCTCTCAATAACCGCAGCCCCTGCCGATGGAATTGTCTCTATATGAGTAAATCTCAGCTCAGCTCAGCACATTTTCCTAGGAATGAGACGTTAGTGGTATGGTAGCGACTTACCTTGGCTGTGAAGGCTCTGAAGGAGGAGTGGAGCTGAGTGAATGAGCTGCTCTCCCACCCGAGAACTTTTATACGCTTCCGAACTCTCTTCCTGAAAATGCAATAAGCCCCTGGGGAAAAATGACCAAGGTATTTACAAAACAGCCCCACCTCTAATTATCCACCACCTTCAAAAGCTTATTCAACCCGGTTTCTTTGATTGACTTGTCATGCAGTAGATTGTCTTCCTTATGTTACACAGCTTTAATTGCCACCCTGCCCCACGCCGGTTGTAACGCTCGAAGAGTGAAAACCATGTGGGTGGTTGGACTGTCTCACCGTCATGCCAGGATGAGTTTTATATTGCAAAATGGGTGGCAAAGGTGGTGCTTTTTTTGGGGTTTCTAGACTTCTGAAACCTCTCACCCAAAGTCTGGCAGGGTAGAGAGGTCATGATGCTCGGTCACCTCTAACAGCTCTTGGCCAGGGTCTTGCGCAGTGGACAAGAGCCACCATTTTCAGGTCCTCACTATAAAAAGCTGTAAGTTTTTAGGAAGTCCTCATCACATCTCCTCTGAAAGCATCTTTAAAGTTGTCCTCACCCTGTAGAACATCTGCAGGTGCAAGAAGCTTACGAGCTGAGGGTCCCCTCTTGAGCTCCTCTCTCTGACTGTGGTATTTCCCAGAGTGATAAAACCAGGATAATGAGGCCTGTGGCCACTGTAGCAGCCTCCAAGAGTTACATCTGGGAAGTGACCTGTCCAAGACAGGTAGTGTTACAGGCCACTTTTGTAATTCTTGGCTTATACCTCTGAATACCCCCAAAAACATAAAGCAGTTTCTCTGCCTTGGTCCATCTACTACCTGATTTTAGAGCCATTCCACTGATGTTGGCAGAGTTGCTGCTCATTGTCATTGCTGACATTGTTCCTGTCCTGATACCAAAAATTCCCAGATATAATTGATTTTTTAAAATCTCTCTCTGTGTTTCTAATATGTGGATATATTTTTTATTTTCTTGTCTCTGAAGAAACCATTTCCTGTGATGGGAAATAGGTGCCTCCAGAACCTGCTTGAGCAAAACTTATATTCATGAGTAAGCGGTGAGTAAAGTGCTAGCTCAGAGACCATGTACCTGAACTCTCCACGCAGACCAAGCTCACCCAGCATTTCCCTGGGGTGGGACAGGTGAACCCTGGGTGCAAAGCAGTGGAGAGTTGCAGGCCTGGGGCACTCACCTGGCCCTGGTGCAATCACCTGTGCAACCGTGGCCTTGCAACAGTCACAGTTTCTCCTTTTCCCTCCCATTATCATAGAATCACTGACTGGTTTGGGTGGGAAGGGACATTTCAAGCTCATCTGGTCCAACCCCCCCTGCAGAGAGCAGGGCCATCTGCATCTGGAGCAGGGTGCTCAGAGCCCCGGGCAACCTCCCCTGGGGTGGCTCCAGGGATGGGGCAGCGACCACCTCTTGGGGCAGCCTGGCACAGGCTCTGCCCACCCCCAGCACCAACAATTTCTCCCTTCTCTCTGCTCTGAATGCCCCTTTTGGAGCTCAAACCCATCACCCCGTGGCCTCTGCCCACAGGGCCTGCTCCAAAGTCCATCCCCAGCTTTCTTTGAAGTACTGGAAGGCCCCCAGAAAGTCTCCCCAGACCCTTTTCTTCTCCAGGCTGAACCCCCCCAACTCTCCCAGCCTGGCCTCCCAGCAGAGGGGTTCCAGCCCTCCCAGCATCTCTGTGGCCTCCTCTGGGCCCACTACAACAGGTCCCTGTCTCTCCTGTGTTGAGGACTCCAGAGCTGGACCCAGCACTGCAGTGAGTCTCCCCAGAGTACCAGGAACAGAGGGGCATGATCCACTCCCCCAGACCCTGCTGCCCACGCAGCTGGGGATGCAGTCCATGGTGCCACTGGCTTTTCACCCACCAGTCCTTCTCCACTGGGCTGCTCTCAACCCTTCATCCTACAGCTTGTGTTGACACATGGGGCTGTCCCAACCCGGGTGTGGGACCTTGCACTTGGCCTTGTTGAACCTCATAAGGTTCACACGGACCCACTTCTCAAGCCTGTCCAGGTGCCTCTGGATGGATCCTGTCCCTCCAACTTGTCAACACTACCACTCAGTTTGGTGTCATCTGCGTTATCGGCTTAACTGTGCTTTTCAGGAGGGCTCACTCTGTCTTTTGCATCTTAGCTCCCTCTGGGAGGCACAAGGTTTTGCTGGGCAGAGGTCGACCGAATATCTGAAGCAGAGGGTGGTTCCCACTTGCTGTCTCTAAAACAACTTCTTTAGCTTCTATCCAGAGGCGCCAGTTAGTGACTTTCATCTAGAAGCCAGATCCGTGTTTACCATTCAGGCTCCCTGTTTGCAAACAGCCGAAGCAGAGGGGCCATGGTTTTGCAAGCACTGACACGCTCATGGATGGGAGTCCTGCCTTATCGCTGCTCGTCAGCCATGAGGGATGACTCGTTCCCCCTGTTGCGCAACAATCGGGGAGGAAATCTGCATGTGCAAGTGCGCATGTGTTGAGGGAGGTTCTCCTGCCCCTCTGCTCTGCCCCAGGGAGGACACCTCTGGAGTCCTGGGGCTAGTGCTGGGCTCCCCAGTTCAAGAGAGACTGGGAGCTACTGGAGAGAGTCCAGATTCTGAGGGGCTGGAGCATCTCTGTGCTGGGGCAAGGCTGAGAGCCCTGAGGCTGTTCAGCTGGAGAAGATCAGCCTGAGAGGGGAGCTGATCAGTGCTGATCAAGAGCCAAAGGGCCCCTGGGGGACAAGGGGATGGTGGTGCCCAGTGGTGCTACTTTGGTTTTTTTGAGGACTGAATTTTTGGGATTGTTTTTGGTCAGTTGAATAAACAAGAAGTTTCTGAATACTCCAGGCTCTAATCAGTTTTCTGGAAGTCTCTTGAAAGTCCTCTGAGCTTTCTGAGTTCTTCGGCCACCTTTGATGTGATCAGATGTAGTAGGGAAAATAACAGAAATCAATAACGAAGTGGTAGATTGTAGAAATACAAGCAGATGTAAATAAATAATAACGCTGTCTAATTTTAGAATGGAATTTAATTTGGCTGGTGACAAAACCTTGTGTAATGTTCCCTGCACCACAGTCTTACGACATTTTACAGCATGAAAGATCCTCATTGTAGCATTAAATGTGGGGCTAGAGCCCAGAAGAGTTGGGGTTTTTTTAAGCTGTGGCATTTTACAAACATCAGGGCAAAGTTTTCTGGATTTTTGGGCTGAAAGGGTCAAAATCCCCACTGGTGGATGAAAGCAGCAATGGTAAAAAAATATTTTGCAGTGTAATTTTGTACTTTTTTCTTTCCCTTTTAAATGGGCACATATCTATGGGTGGGTTTTTTTTTTTTCCTTCATTATCAACATTTGGGGGAGTCAACAGACCCCAAGAACAATCCCCAAAATGTTTGGCAAATACCAGCTCTGGGTGTTCAGGCTTCTCCCGCTCTGCCCCATCAGCACAGCACAGAGGAACCATCTTCTCCCCATGCCTAATTTAGGGCCTGATCCTACCCAAAAATGCCATGAAGCAGGTTACGGCGTAGAAGCGAACGAGCTCGTTTGAGTTGCCTCACACCACTGGTGCAAGCGTGAGGTTTATGTGCTCCGCTTGCACCATCACCTGCAATCTTGCTGGGACAGGAGCCTAGCGTGTAATTGTTTCCACATAAACAACCTTGAACTCCCAAGGTCACGTTGTAAATAATAATCAGGCGGAAATCACCTGGGAGTTTTGCATATCTCCTTAACGTAGCTTGCAGAGGGTCCCAGCAGAGCGCAGCCTGATGGGAACGTCGTGGGGGAAGCTCTGACTTGGGAAATGAAGAAGGAAATGAAATGAAAGGAAAATGAAGAACCTTCTCTTGGTGTGGAAAATGATGTATTTGAATTCTATTAGAGTGTTTTATTGTTTAATTATGATGTATTTTAGTACTATTAATTTTTTTATTCTCTTAAAATAAATACTACTTTTGAGGACAGTTGTGAAATAAGTATCGAAAATGTTGGAAGATAAATCGTCTGTTGGGAATTGGCCTCCTAGAGTATCTATATTTTGAATGAAGGAGCCAGAAATTAAAGAAATCATTCAGATCCTGGAATTTCTGTCAGACTGTGAAGTTTTATTTTCCATCCTACAAACAAAAGAAGATAAGGAGTAGCATCTTTTCCCGGCACCGAAGCACAAACCACTTTTCCCAGTGGTGTTTGCAGCAATGTTGCTAGCACAGCCCAACATGAGGAGCCCAAAGCTCCCCGACCGCGATGACACAATCGAGGAGAAGCTGCATCCAGAGCACATCTGCTTGGGCAGGGGCAGCTGCCGGATCAGTTACTTCTTCTGGCTGGGGGGCCATTGGCTTGTCTGTTTGGTCTGCTGGGATTTGACGCTGGGAATGACCACGGGGCATTTTTGCTGCATGGCTTGGGAGGACCCATCAACTCCAGAGCTGAGCTCTGAGCCTGAGCATCCTCTGCTATAATACCCTGGTCCACCACTGCCCACACCTGGTGTTAAGGCTGTTTCTCTTGGTGACTCATTATATCCGTATCCATATGCACCTCCCCCTACAATGTTCCCACTGTGGCAGCTGGATCCTCCACCACCCCCGGTGATGACTGAGCCTGAGTCTTCACTGCTGTACCCTTCTCCCACCCTGGGGCTGTAGGCTGGGATTGTTCCCCCTGCAATGCCCCAGCCAGATGTCCCCCTGCTGTCACCACTGGTTACTACAACAGATCCACCACCGCTACATCTGTGCCCCCCTGTAATGTCACAGGTGGACGATGTTGCCATGGGCTGGCAGGAGGAAGGTCTCCGGGTGTAGATGACTGAGCCTTCTCCATCACAGGTGAAGGAGCCATGTCCCTGGAGGCCTGAGAGGCTCCCGCTGCCACTGAAGTACCCTCTGTGGTGCACGGAGATGTCATTGCGATAGCCCCTGTTCCACCAGGATCTTGATCGGAGGCAGTGGTAAAGCTGAAAGAAGAGGAAAAAAAACAAACAACAAACTTGCAGCATTTTGCTTTGTTTTTGCGCCACAGCAGGTGGGAAGGTTTCAGGTGGTGTGGTCAGAAGGGCTTTGCCAGGGCCTCAGATCAATACTGGGCTTCAAAACCAGGTTCTGCCTGGCTGTTCCTCAAACACAACGAATCTTGTGACTCTTACTGGGATAGTTTTCTGTTTCTTATCTCTGGGATGTATTTCCAGAGAATCAAAATCTGAAATAGATTTTTTTTTAATGTCTGATAACTGCTGTGGCTTTTCCCAGTCATCTTCATGACCGTAACCAGCGAGCTGTGAAAACAGCATGGATTATCCTCACTTCTGTTTTTAAGCTGTTGCAAGAGTGGTGGGTCAAAATTTCCATGCAAGATGATGTTGCTGGCTGTGTCTTTACCATCGTTGCGTAGCATCCCCAAAGGTCTTTTGCATAAAAGTGATCGGCAGAGCTGCAGAGCTCCGTGACCAAGCTGAAGTACAGCACGGGCTCGTTATGAAGTAATATCAACAGCGCATCGCAAACACGTTCAAAACGGCAAAGAATCTGTGGCCACCGTGTGCTGGTCCGACTACAGGCTCACATCCGGGTTATCAGACTGCTCAGCCCTATGGATCCCATCCTGTGACCCGACTTTGTCTCTTTCCCTAATGATCTCCTCTGCACCATAGCAAGGAACTGTAGAGATCTCAAGAACTTCGTTGAGGATGCTCAGGCAGCCTGTGGACTGCTGCAAGCACGCGTCAAGGTCTCAAATGAATCTCCCATCAAGATGAAAGAATAAAGTCTCAGAAAAGAGCAGACTTACCCTCCTCAGCCATCGGAAACACATTTAGAAGATAAAAGTTGACTGAACGAGGAGCTTTAAGAGCCAGGAACTTTTATACGGCATTTAGCATATATGGGAAGTGAGACATCCTAAGGAATGGGAAGGATTTATTTACCAAACTCTGATTTCAGTGTTTGCTTTGACTCATGGCACTTGATCAATATCTTTCCTTCAAGCTGTCATTGCATTGTGTGCGACAGTAATTGCTACTTCTGCTTAATGATCTTATTCCTGTGCTCCAGCCCTGCGTTATGGTGGATCGTTTCAGCCCCCAGTGAGGCAGTGATGCTGGGGGAGACTGGGAGAAGCGGGTGAGAGCGAGGGTGTAAGGAAATGCTGAGCAAGAAGAATGTGGGGAAGAGGGTGGTGGTGTCCAGGTCCTGCCTAAGGTAGAGGGTGATGGTGACCAGGTCCTGCTCAGGGAAGAGGGTGACAGTAAGCTGGTCCTGCTCAGGGCAAGGGTGGTGGTGACTGGGTTCTGCTCAGGAAAGGGGAAGGGATGCTGTAATTCAGCAATGTGGCAGTGCTCGCAGCTTGGGACATGGCTGTAAGCGTGGGTGTCATCCATGGGTACCCAACAGAGGGGAAGGCAAATACCCAGAAAGCATCTGGTGGCCACACAGCATTTTGGTCCCTCCAGATTCTCACTGGTGGCTCCAGTGGGAGATTTCCCAAGGTGAGCATTTACACCCAAACCAGAAGTTTGTCAGAAGTGAAGTGCTTGGCTCAGGTGTTTTGCAAGAGTGCGAGAGGTGTTCTGGGAAAGCTTAGGGGCCCTGGGGACAACTGTGGAGGTGTGAATGTCCTAACACTTCAACCCTCAGTGGCTGGATTACTCTAATGAAGGATTATGTCTCCAAATGCCTTCCTTCTGCCTTTTCATATCCGGTGTCCCTCCTCTGTCTTGGAAAGAGCTCCAGGGACTCCAAAGTGTGATCTGGAGGGGCTGCAGGGGTTAAGTGCTGTGACCATGCTGGTGGTGCTGCTTGGCATGATGTCCACCATGTCGTGCTCTGGCTCAGCACCTCACCATGGCTCTTGGAGGCTGGATTAGATCTGTTCAGCTCTGAGCCATTTTGCCGTGGGGATGGTGAGCCCCAGCTTTGGAAAAAGGCCACAGCTAAGCCGCTTCTACCTGTCAGAGAGCAGCGCACAGGGGCGGTGGTGCTTTGCTTGACATTTCAAAGCAGGTTTCAAAAGCTTGGCCGAGGAAGAATTTAAGGACTGGAGGCAGGATTTGGAGTGTGCTGAGCTGCCTGAGGGACTTGCTGCTGGCTTTTTTTCTTTCTGGGTAGAGGTGCTCTGAGGTTTGCAAAGCTGGGAGGGAAGGGGGAGGATGGCAGGGACATGAATGTTGGTACAGTGTTATTGGCCACCTTGGGACAGCAACGATTGCTATTGAGAGCCAGCCCAAATCCCCGCTCTTCAGAACTGAGCCTGATGGGATTGGTCGTGTTTCCCAAAAGCACATAATTGCTCCACCGACATGGTCATTGGGTGCTGTTATCTCAGAGGACTCAGAGCCATGAACTGAGATAGCTGGACCATGTGCAGGCACCAAAAGGATGTTGGGTGCTATGGTTGGTTGGTGCTTCAGACTATGCTGTAACTTGATCACAAAGACCAGGGTGAAAATGAAGGTGCAAACTCTCTGGGGTTATAAACCAGGTGTCTTTAGAGCTGCACCTACAGCAATGCACCTATCCCTATTGAACCCATTGTCTTTACAGAGAGGAGTGAAATGTCTTATCAGACAGGCTTGAAGATTCCAAGACCATAAGATGCTGGTGGAGAAGAGAAGAAAAATAAAACCTCACAGAAAAGGCAGCTTTGAGGTATTATTGCATTTATTAGATCCAACCAGTGCTTGCTGGAAAAGAAGCAGAGCCTTCTCAAAGGCATCCCAGCACCAGCAGGAGGGCACAGGGCTGTTCATCCTGGAGTTCTCAGCATGGAGATGTATCAGCAAGGGAAGAGAAGAGGGGAGGACATGCGGGGAGGACACTGGTAAAGTTGGAAGATGGAGGCAGAGCTGCTCTTGATGAGAAGTGGAGATGCCTCTGTCCATTACTTCTGGTGGCTTGGGGGCCAGTAGCAGGTCTGCTTGGTCTGATGGGATGGGATGCTGGGGATCATAATGGGACATTTCTGCTGCGTGGAGCCTCCACTACCTCCTCCGGAGCCAATGATGATTGTGTGGCCTGAAGAACCGCCCATGCCACCACCAGATCCTCCACTGCAGCATCCAGAGGATCCTCCACCACTTCCACCTGCAATGATGATCTGGCCGCCTGAAGATCCACCACTGGATCCACCACCGCAGCATCCAGATGAGCTGCCTCCTCCACTGCCTGAGCTGATGATGATCTTCTGGCTAGATCCCCCACTGCCACCACCATATCCTCCTCCCATGGAGGATCCGCCGCCACAGCATCCAGAGGAACCTCCACTGCTTCCACCTCCCATCATGCTCTTTGATCCTGAAGACCCACCACCATATCCTCCTCCCATGCCATAGCCTGATCCTCCACTGCAGCAGCCAGATGACCCCCCACTACCACCACCTCCAATGATGATCTTTGTTCCTGAAGATCCACCACCGGATCCACCTCCCATGCCACCACTGGACCCTCCACCACAGCATCCAGAGGAACCTCCACTACCTCCACCTCCAATGATGCTCTTTGATCCTGAAGAACCACCACCATAACCTCCTCCCATGCCATAGCCCGATCCTCCACCGCAGCAGCTGGATGATCCCCCACTACTTCCACCTCCAATGATGATCTTTGTTCCTGAAGACCCACCACCGGATCCTCCTCCCATGCCACCACTGGACCCTCCACTGCAGCAACCGGATGACCCACTGCTACTTCCACCTCCAATGATGATCTTTGTTCCTGAAGATCCACCACCGGATC
>JANVCC010000050.1:369924-415440 GCA_025345505.1 Todiramphus chloris collaris | reverse complement strand
GGGCCCTTGGCCCTGGTGACCTGAACCACCACCTCCCCCTCCTCCCATGCCACCACCACCAATGCAGATGGGCCCTTGGCCCTGGTGGCCTGAACCACCTCCTCCTCCACCACCACTACCACCACCAATGATGCAGACGGGCCCTTGGCCCTGGTGACCTGAACCACCACCTCCACTTCCCCCTCCTCCCATGCCACCACCTCCAATGCAGATGGGACCTTGGCCCTTGTGACCTCCACCTCCTCCTCCTCCTCCTCCACCGCCGCCGCCACCACCACCACCACCACCAATAATGCAGACAGGCCCTTGGCCCTGGTGGCTTGAACCACCACCTCCCCCTCCTCCCATGCTGCCACCTCCAATGCAGATAGAACCTTGGCCCTTATGACCTCCTCCTCCACCTCCACCTCCACCTCCTCCTCCACCTCCACCACCTCCAATACAGATTGGGCCTTGGCTTTGGTGACCTGAACCACCTCCACCTCCTCCTCCCATGCCACCACCTCCAATGCAGATGGGACCTTGACTTTGGTGGCCTGAACCACCTCCTCCTCCACCACCACCGCCTCCTCCTCCAATAATGCAGATGTGTCCTTGTCCCTGGTGACTTGAGCCACCACCACCTCCTCCTCCACCTCCACCGCCGCAACTCATGGATCCTTGGCTCTGGTGTCCTGAACCTCCTCCTCCTCCATATGATGATGATATGTGGGCCTGGTAAATAGCCGGACCACCGCTGCCGCCTCCTCCTCCTCCTCCTCCTCCATGGCAGGACGATCCTTGGCTCTGGTATCCTCCTCCACCACCCCCGTGGCATGAACCTCCTCCACCACCCCCGTGGCATGAACCTCCTCCACCACCGCCGCCATGGCATCCACCAGACTGCTCAGACATCCCTTGGCCATCGCCTTTCTGCTGATGGGAACCCATCGTCGCAGATGTTGGGGAGTCCTGTCAGAGAAAGAACAAACAGGCCTTAGCAAACCCATGGGAGGAAAGATTGTGTTGCTGGGCTTCCCCATCCCCTTCCACAGGCAGATGAAAAATGTCTTCTATTCCCTTTTTGCCCCCCTCATCCACCTCTCATAGCTTATCAGAGAATCACTGAATAGTGAGGGTTGGAAGGTTCTTCTAGGGATCATCTGGTCCCACCCCCCTGCTCCATCCAGCAGGGTCACCCAGAGCAGGGGGCCCAGGGTTGCAGCTGGGTTGGGAATCTCTGCAGAGAAGGAGACTCCACAGCCTCTCTGGGCAGCCTGGCACAGGCTCTGCCACCCTCACACCAAAGAACTTTCTCCTCCTGGGTTCCAGTTGGTGCCCCTTGTCCCGTGGCTGGGCACCAGTGACCAGAGTCTGGCCCCATCCTCTTGCCCCCCTTCAGCTCTTGCTCAGCATCGCTCAGCTCCCCTCACCGGCTGTTCTTCTCCAGCTGAACAGCCCCAGGACTCTCAGCCTTGCCCCAGCACAGAGATGCTCCAGCCCCTCAGCATCTGGACTCTCTCCAGTAGCTCCTGGTCTCTCTGGAACTGGGGAGCCCAGCACTGGCCCCAGGACTCCAAAGGTGGCCTCTCTGGGGCAGAGCAGAGGGGCAGCAGAACCTCTCTCACCCTGCTGCCCACAATCTGCTGCATGCACCCCAGGAGACCATTGGCCTGGGAATTTTGGAAGGGCTGTAGTGCTTGGGATAGGTATTCATATTCCGTGTCATACATAAAACAAAGAACACGTGTCATCATTTGCATAACAATAACTTCATTGCACTTTGAAATCCTTCAATATCCATTTGAAAAGAGCACAGTGGCTGTTTTATTTCTTCTTAAAAATCAGAAGAAAGAGGAACAGCCAGTGGAAAAGACATCAGAAATACAAAAAAAAGACCCCAAACAGCTGCACAAAGCGTTAGCAGAATGCTCCAGGTCACCACTTGCAAGGGCTTGATGGGTGCCTGTACCCAAGGCTGAAGCCTACAGAGATGCTGTGAAGTTTGAGCACTTTGGCACATAACTCCCACCATTGCCTTGTCCTCTGGCAGTAGTGATTTATATTCCTCTGACAGGCAAGTGAAAATCTACTAATGAAAAGGATCCATAGGTCAGCTTGCTGAAGTATCCACATGTACCAGAGGAGAAAATGGTTCCTCCAAGAAAAAGGATGCTCGAAAGAGAACCCTTTCCAAGGTATATAATTTAGATAAAATTGTATCCAATTTAAATAAAAGGCTGGAAAAAAAGTTTTCTATGTTTTCCATGTCCCAGCTCTCCCCCCTTTTTGTGGTATTGAGTAATCACAGAGAATCATTAGGGAAAAAAAAAAAATTGACTATAAATACAGAATTTTTAGACTATAAGACCCAAAAGCCATATATACTCCCACCAGTTTAACATGCTATTTAGCTCATCAGTCAAGTTCATTTTCATCAGTAGGATGAAACACCTTACCGGGTCCCACGGCACCAACCGGTGGAAAGAAGTCCAATGGAGTGAGGAGTGATGGCGTGTGAGAACTTTTATATAGTATCTAGTCCTCCTCTTGGAAAGAAACAATGATTGATTTATTTACCAGCCAAACCCAACCGCAACTACCCACTTGCTTGGCCTAATCTTGGGCTGGTAATTTCTGATTGATATCTCACTTCCACCACCTCTTTTGTTTTCAGCTGTTTTAAAGTCATTGGAAGGCTCCACCTACTACAAGTGAAGAAACGGGGGAGAGCAGACATTGGATTTTCAGAAAAACCAAGTGGTTTACTCTCATACCTCTCCTACAGAGGGGCCCAACTTTCTGGCAAGGAAATATGAAGGGGGGGGGAAGATGAACTTTTTTCTTTATAGATATAGACCATTTATTTCTCATTTTAGAAAATGTTTCTGAGCACCCAGACGTGGCTCTGGCCTGTCATTATGTTGTGTTGTAACTGGCTGATCGGTAGGAGTGTATTATATGTTTAGAATGACACCCACACTATTGCCGGGGGCTGTAGGGACACACATTGGACTCTGATCCAGTAAGTTTAAGCTCTACGGAAGACAACACATGCCGATGGAGCCAGAGGATCCAACTTCCTTTCAGGGAGTTGTCAGAGCCAGAAGGCCTCCCCTGAGCCTCCTTTTCTCCAGGCTCAACAAGCCCAGGGCCCTCAGCTGCTCCTCACCAGCCTCCTACTCCAGCCCCTTCCCAGCTCTGCTGCCCTTCCCTGGCCACGCTCCAGTCCTGCTGGGAGTGACACATGTTGCTCCAAAACTGCCCCCAGGATTTGAGGGGTGACCTCTCCAGTGGCCAGTCCAGGGGGATGATCCCTGCCCTGGTCCTGCTGGCCACACTGGTGCTTATCCAAACCAGATACTCATACGCATCCAGCTGCTTGCGAGTGCGTGGATGAGTATCCAAGTAGGTAGAGCCAAATAAAGATAAAGAAAATAAAAATCACTTCTGGTCTTTCATTAACATTTTCTACTGTATTTCCTACAACACAACGGCTGTGTTTACATCTAGAAACCCCCAGCTAAGATCTCCTAATGTGATGGAGACACTATCACAGGTAATGCCAAAGACCCTCTGTGGTGTACCTGGACTGGGGGAGGGAGGTAAGTAGGGCAGGAAAGATAGATGTCAAGGGATTCACTGTTTGTCTGAAAACCAAATTAAGGGCTGTGGCTGTAGTGTATACTTAGCATATCTAGAACAGCTTGTTTATCTCCACCATGAAGATCAAGGGCAGTCAGGATGTAGTAGTAAGAGGTTTAGCATGTCCTGGCACATAAAAAATGAGTCCTGGGATTTTTGGTACGTGAGCTGGGGAGCAGGACATAACAGATCCTAATTTAGTGGCTTTAACTGCGGCTTGTTAACTTGGCTGGATAGGTCAGAGCAGCAGGGAGGTGCTTTGGTAAAGGGCTCCTGGCAAGCAGCAAACTAGTTCTGGCTGCAAATAGTTAAGAAACAGCAAGAAAATCAGAATTTGAGTCCATATTCCTGCATTTTAACAGCAAAGCTAGATGCTCACATTAAGTGTAATTACAGCTCGCCTCAGTCCAGGCTGAGACAACTGAGGACTTTCATCTGTTAATTATAAAAGTGTTTTGCTTCCAACCAACTGCCTCTTCCAGATATCAGAGGCCTCCTTTCCAAGACATGTAAATGGGAATTTCAGTACCAAAGACTAGAAATCAGCGAAAACCAAATTACATCCCCATTTTACGCACAGGGGAGAGTGATTTGGGAAAGCCTCAAACCTGGGACTTGAACCAGAGCTTTAAAATCTCAGCCTAAAGCTTCACCCCCTGATAAAGCCCTTCTTAATGAAGGAAAAAAAATCACACTGAAGAGGCAGAGCTCCCCTTTTCTTTCAGCAATTTAACTCAGGCACCCCCAAAGAACATGGCGCACACCGAATATTTTTTGTTCGTTATGAAGCTCCCAAAGCAGCATCAGGAGGGTGGAGAGTGATTGCCACAGAGGCATACGTGTTCTCATGATGCGTTTGCTCGATACCTCCTGATGACATCCTCTGCGTGGGTTATGAAATAGGTCTGATCCTCACATCTGTCCTGCTTGTAAGAGAAGGCCACGCTTCTGCTGGGTGAAGGGGAGCAGATGGGTTGGATGTCGGGGTGGCCAAGGCAGGCTGGAGGTCTAGACAGTTTTTGAAGTCCTTGGGTTGTTTTCTGTTTAATTCTCTATTCCAGCTGTGCTTTTGGCACATCACAGGCTGATGGGTAAGGATGGGGAGGTAAAAGCAATGTGGTTTGTGGGATGGAGGATCACCTTCTGTTCCTTGATGTAAGCCATCTCTCTCCAAGACTTCAGTTGCTCCCTCAGTAGGTTAATATGGCAAAACGTTCAATAAAATGGCCTCATCCACAAAATACCTGTGATGTCCAGCATCCCTGTATGACACAGGCACCATGGGACACCTGCACAGGTGAGGTGGACACAGAGCTGGGTACACCCTGGGCAATGCTCAGGGCTATGGGAGGATGTTGTCCCCCTTGTGCCCCTACCTGCTCTGAGCTTTCAGGGCCTGGGTTCAGTGGTCCTTGAGAAGGGCAGTGGTTTGTGAAGAGTATTCAGAACAGCTTTCTCTCTTCATCAGTTCATTGCCACCAAAGTAAGCACTCTTCACCATCAGACACCCTGCCCTCACTGCCAGATGACCTGGTGATGCAAGACTTGCTGCTGGGTATGACAGACACCCCGACAGCAGAGCAGCATGTGTCCTGATGGTCCCTGGGGATGGCCAGGACTGATGTCATGCTTTGTGGTTGGTGGTGGCCCCTACTCTGGTGCAGTCAGCACCCTCATCCTGAGGACATGGATCCACCTCTACTGAGCAGAAACTGCTTTTCTGCTTCCCAGTATCATTTCTTTCTCGCTGTGGTTTCCTCATTCTCTGTCTCTCCAGGCAAGGCACAGCCTGACTCTACCCACTTAATCCTTGGCATCAGATGGGTGCAGGAACTGGAAAGGAAGGATTATTTTAATCTGGAATTGTTTCTGCCTCCACCCCTCAGGTTCTGCTTCTATTTTAGGGATCAAAGCTTTCAATCCTTTCCTCTCCTCAGTGCCAGCTCTGCCCCCAGGTCTCCCCCTGAGAAATTGCCCTCTTGCCCTTAACCAGCTATGACCTCAGCTCAGGCTCTTTCCATGAGCATTTCTCCTCATTTCAACGTGTGGCATGATTTGTATCTCTCTACCAAGGAATGTGGACGTGGCGACGATGAGGTTCGTGTGCCCCAATGAGAACAACTTTCCCCAGTAATTAACAGACAATGGCTTTGGGAGTTGAGCAGCCACTTGTCCAGCTGTGGCTTCCTTTCCTGGTTTCACTTTTGCCCGGTGTCTGCCATTTGGCACGTCCATTAAATCCAAGGACACACCCCATTTTCGATTTTCTTCTTTCCCCCGTATTAGTTCCTCATTCTTCTGAAGCTCATTGGGAAACTATCAGTGCCCCGATGGGAATCTGGGAGACATGAAGAACACCTTGAGCCTGCCCAACCGGCAGCAGCAACACCTGCCCAGTGCTGCAGCTTTTGCGATGGCACAAAGCAAAGCTCACGCTGACACGTTACACATGGGTCCATCCTGTTTTCTCTGGCTTACCCCAACCTGGAGACAAGTCTTACCAAGTAAGATAGCAAGAGGCAGATAAAGCAAGAAGGAGGAGAAGTCAAAATTGAGCAACAGCTCTGCTACATGAGAGAGGCAGATCTCTTATCACGCCCCCAGTCTCATCCCTGAGAGGTTTTGTAATGACAGCAAAGGCTGGAGCATGAAGGGAAATGCGGTGAAAAGCACCATGGGCACGGTGCCCTCTGACACCACAGTTGCCCTTCCCCTCCATGGCTCTGGTGCCAGCAGCCATGGGGTGAGACAGACCCAGACATGAGCTTCCTGATGGAGAGTGATGAGGAAAGTGATAGCGCAGCCTGTACGAGAGCCAGGGCAGCACCCAGCAGAGCCTGGCTGTAAAGCAACCTAAATCCCACTGTGAAAAGCCGCCACCTTCCTTCAAAGGTCAGTCTTTGGCCCACGTTGCTTGTATAGTTCCAGTTAAGTGAACCCATTATCTCTAGTAATGGACTTCCCACATGTTAGATGGTGACCAGAGAGAGATCCCCAAGACCATTGCCACCTCATTAAATGAGAGAAGACCATTTCCTTCTGTTTACAGATGGGGAATGAGATACAGAAGGGACCACCAGCCCACACCCACCCCAGAGCCCTGTGGGGTGGCTGAACCCAGAGACACCACCTCCACTGCCCAAGTTCCTGCCCTGTTAAGGGAAAATGTGGTTTGTCAGGCAATTATGGGACATTCAAGCTGGAGATGACTAATTCAGTCAGCTCAGAGCTGTGGCTCAGAGACATCCATGTTTCTGGAAACGGGACGTGACAGGACATTCATGGGAAGCATCTGCTCACTGTCCAGCCCAGTGGCATTGAGTGTAAACAACATTTTAAAGTCCTTTAGCTTTAATGAAGTGATTCCAGGGTTGTGGCACCACGAGAAGTGTCAGGCCCTTGGTCACAGCTTATTTACACAGCAGGGTCTCCCCATCAAAGGTAATTCTGCTGTCTCCTGGTCTTCCCATGCAGTAGTTTCACAGAGCCCATGCACAGCATCCCATGGGACTGGGTTACAGAGCACACTGGGATGGTGATGAGGTGATGGCCACAGCCTTAGCATCTCATTCCCCAGCAGGACTTCTTCAGCAGTGGACACTTTTCTCCTCTCCAACAGTTCCCTATAGGACCATTTTTGAGATGCCAGAAGAGCTTGCTTGAAGAACATGTCATTTGTCACCTCGACATCAGCAGCACTCAAAATGCGTCATGGCCAGACTCATTTCAGTGTCCAGTGTGGAACCATGGTGACAATGGCTGTGCACAGGACAAACTCCCTGGGAAGACAGAGCTGCCTATCGCCTGGCAAGTTCAACTGCATAGTTTCCTATTTTTATGATCCACCCAACTGCTTAGTGGGTCATCTGCCCAGTTTTTACCCATGACACTGATTCAGCTTCCTTCCCATATTATTCAGCTGGTTTGCACCAGCCCATTAAAATTACAGTCATCAAATGGAAAGTCTTAATTGCTCCATTCATTATCATCAGTGGTCATATCCGACAGTTAATTTATTTTCCTGGGAACTCCCCACAGGCTTCACAAGAGGGAGATTTTAAACTAAATCAGGATTACCTGGTGTGGCAGTAAGGTGAGGACAGTTGCAGTAAGGAAGGCCACCAATATAGGAGACCCCTTCCAGTGACTCCAGCTCATGGCACCACTGGGGCATTTACTGACCATTCAGCTACTCTGAGTTCAAACATGGGGTCCACCAGAACCAACACCAACGTTACGCTGACAACTTTGGAACATGGGGGAGACTCATGGCTCTGCTCCAAGGCATCACGATTTTTAAGGATTATGGAGAATTCCTCCTTCACCAACAGTTGATTCTCAGTTACTTACATGAGGATATCAGTAGAGGACAGCAAAGCCATGACCTGTTTAATAGGACCGAGTAGGGCACATCAGAAACATGATGTTCTGCATGGGGTAGGGACAGCTGAAGGTGGTTTCCTTATGATTGACATTGCAGCTGTAGATCTCCCTCCCAGCACAGCTGTATGACAATACAGGTCACCCCTCCTCACTCTACTCAGCCTCATCCCATCAACATCACCCAGAGAAAGCTAAAAGACAGGTGGGGTGGAGAGGGAGAAACAGTCTCTTCAGGCTGCAGTGAAAAGACGTGATGCACACAACCAAGGGCAGCAACGAAGCAGGATTTTTGTCCTTTCCATGCCTCCAGCTGCTGCCTCCATCTCCACGGGTTATAGGCAAGGCAATGATAAGGCAGGCACATGCATAAAGCAATGGTATGGATGACCAGGTACAAACTCCCAGAAGCTTAAGTCCCTCAGGAGTTGGCACTGTGGGGTCTGGGATCTTGGAAGGTCTGTGACCTTCACAGCCAAGGAAGATTCAGAATTTGGTCTTTGTAGCTGCACCCCTTTGATTCTCACAGCAATCTGATAGTAATATTTACCATGTTTGCCACTTCTCTCCTTTTAAAGCAGGCCCATTTCTCCACCGCTTCATTTAGTTACGGGCAAGCCTGGCCCATCTCCTACAAGCCCCTAACATCATATACCTGCTTTTCAACCCCTCCTGTGTTGCATCACTTCATCACTGACTTTACAGCCAGAAGTTTGTCATCAGCAACTTGCAATTTCATCAGCAGGACACACCATTCCCGCGCTGCTTCGCCATCCCACACCCACATTTGTGCTTCAACTGCCAAAATCACCTTATGCAACACCTCAAGGTTCTCCCTTTAACACAAAGAACAAAACATGACATTGCTGCAGGTGAAATGTTGCCTCTTCTACTGATACAAGTCAGGGGCTGAGCCCTACAGAGGTCCCTGGAGAACACCAGACCTTCCACCAGTGGAAGCTCACCAGCCTGTCTCACTCCTCACTGGTTTTGCATCCAGAGCAGTATCTGGGCTGGGCATCAGCTGAACTCTGGTAATTACATCAGTTAATTACAAGCAGCAGCTGCAGGTCTCCCAGGAATGAGGGGTGGTGAGTGAGTCAGGAGGGAACACATTCCCCTAGCCCAGCACCTGTGCTACCACAGGATGGAGCTGTGTGACCATCTAAGATCATGCTCTTTGCTTTGGACTTCTCCAAAGGCTTTAGAGCATTTTTCTCAAAAAAGCAGGACCTTTCCAATCCCAGACATAAGAAGCTCTCACACCCACTGGAGTGATAAGGGATTTAAAAGAATTGCACAGCCATGTGAAGAGACTTTCCCTAAAAAACCACTATTCTCAGCTACCTTGTGCCACTTCTCCCAAACTTAGCAAAACCAATAGATGTCTTTCAAACCACACCCCCCCACCCCTGCCATCCTGCTTTTTTAACATGCATCATAACAGGAACAAAAAATCAACCCACAGCCTGTTGTTAACTTAGTTTCTAAGATGCTCTGAGGATTTGGGCAGAAGAAAAACAGTAAGTCTATTATTAAGATTTGGGGTTAGATTTCCCTGAAAGAAAAGCTCCTCAAGAAGTCAATCCAGCAACCCATATTGCTCCAAGCACTCCCCACCCCTCCATACTGACAAACAAAGAGCAGCTGCTGCCCATGCCCCCTTCGGGGATGCTTGGAAACAAATTGTTCTCAGCTGCCATATGATTGTTCACCAAAGACCCAGGCAGGAAGGAAATAAAACTGCTCCCCCTGAGCCTTTGGGTTTTTTTTCTGATGTGTGAGGTCTCTTGAGGGAGCTGTTGATGCACAGGTTCCCTGGAGGATGTTTTATTTTGAGCTTGTCTTATGAAGCTGGGGGAGATATCTGAATCTTGGGAGCAGGCCAACTTGCTCTGAAGGCAGCAGAAAGCTCTTGTCTGCTTCTCTCTAATAGATTGAGTGGGTGCTGGTGTTTTTACCGGCTGAATGGTGGAGGAAACTTTGCTTTGACTCCTTCTGCCAAAAGGACCTCGTGTTTATATCTGTGGATTTTTCTTCAAGCTCCTTCTCTACTGAAACCCACCTGGAGTTGCCTTTCTTAGCAAGGGGGAGACTTCTGCAAGAAAAACATGAGCGAAGAAGAGCCTGCAAGTCTGTGGCCTGCTCTGCTCTGAGACCACCACAGGTATGTTTTTCCTGTTTCAAAAGCTGTGGTGGAAAGTGTTTCAGGTCGTTTTAGTCTGCATGAGGTTCCGGAGGGTGATGTTTTGCTGCTGTCTGTAGCTGGAACAGGCTTTGGGCTGCTCCAGCTCTTGTGCCTGTAGGTTCTTAAGGAGTTAAAGCTTTGGCTTGCAGGATGATGTTTGGGTTGTAGACAACAAGGAGAATCTGAGAGGTTTCTACTTGTTTTTCAAGCCCTCTGTGGCATCAGAACACCTCTTTTAGATTTTGGAGGACAATCTCATAACCTTTTGCTTGCTCTCCTCCATCACTAGGGTTTTTGGTCCTGCTGGGCTGTTGGTCTCTGTTGGGGAGCTGCTTAGTTCTGGGCTGTCAGCACCAAAGTGTGTCCTTGACCTGGCCCATTTTGAGGCACGAAGGTGCTGCTCTGTGTTTTAGAGGCAAATGCAGCTTGGCTAAGTTGTAGGAGAGCAGCTGATCATGTCATTGTTGTTGGAGCTCCTGGGTGAGCTGGTGTGTGCCCAGAGGAGGATGTAACTGAGCTGTGGTTGCAGATGGGTTGGGGTTGTTGCAATGCTCTCTTGGGATCTTCTTTCTAGTGCAAGTGGCTGAAGGGCAGTTACGTGCCCAGATGTTGATGGCTGGAAGCGTGTTGAGGAGATGCTCCAGTGTGAATTGCGGTCTGCAGCAAGCTGGGCTTGGAGAAATAAGCAGCTGCTGAGATCTGTAAGGTCAGCTGAGTAAAGCTGGCTCCAAGTATAATGTATTAAAAGTAGTAATAAACTCTGTCTGTGGAACAGCACTGCCTGAGAGGCTTTGAGTAGGAGGCCCTGTCTGGTTTTGGTCTGGTGCTGGCAATGCTGGGAGCAGATGGGCTGCAGAGCTGTTGCTGGTCTGGGGCAAGGGAATGCAGCTCTGGGGGACCTGCCTACCTGTAGATGTCTGCTCTGAACCCTTTGGATGCAGTGGATGGGTTTGCTCATGTGAGGAAAGCCCTTTGTGGAAGGGGGGTCTGTGGGTCTGCTCTTCCGGGAGTCTTTGGCTACTGTGTGCTAGAAGTGGCTTTGGATTTGTTGTTGCTGATGTTGGAGGCAGGATGGCTTTTATGGTATGGAGGTTGAACCATCAACTACTGTGCTTTTGAATTGCACCTGCTTTTGGTCCTGCTGACTCTTGTCGAGGATGTGATGTGCTCTCTGAGATTCTGCAGCGTGATCAGGTGTCTCCTTCCTCCTGTGGGACAGTGTCTGGGGACACTGAGCAAAACTTCAGTCTGGGATGGGACAAAAGTTTCCAAAGTGTTCCTTGAGCTGCCCCACGTGAAACAGGGAAGGTTGTGGTGCCAATTACTTCCACAATATTTTTACTGCAGTATCCATTCGAATTAGTCTTGGTGGCGCTGCTGAGTTAAAGCTGCTGGTTGTCAACTACTGCTGAAAGGATTCTCATTTTGAAATGTTATTTTAATTCTATAATCTTTAGTTATAGAAGATCTGATGTAACAGTGTCAGGTGCAAATTTTGTGTTAGGTGAGTTGCTGTTTCCTTTTAGCACCCGAGGGCAGGGCTGGGTCGCTGGTGCAGACCAGGCTGAGCTCCTTGGGGCAGGTTGACCTCACTGCTGGTGGGCTCTGACCTCATGTTTCTTGTCTCCTTGGGCTGGGCTGACTTGACTGAGTTGCGTTTGGAATTAAAACACGTTGATGCATTTCTCTGCCTCTGTAGACAGTTCTGGAAGTTTGATAAAGGTTTTGGAATGGCAGAGGCACTTTAAATGCCTTCCTAATTTCTCACACTTTTTGTTTTTAATTAGAAGTAACGAACGTGTGGCAGCTGCTGCCCTGCTTGTTGAAAGAGCGGACAGCTGGATTGCACAGATGCATTTAAGTACAAATCATATACTTTTTTTTTTGTTGTTGTTGCAATGTTATTGTCCAAGAGTGGTGAAGCTCAGCAGAGCTGGGCAAATAGGAAGCATTTGCAGGCAAGTAATGGAGAGAATATGGTGAACTGAGGCAATGAGCTTTTAAACAGAGATGTACACACAGGGGTGAAACCTCTGACCACCCAGGACCTCTTAAAGTCTAGGCGTTGTATGAAGATACAATGTGGGGTGAAACATGGAGAGAGAGAGAGGCAGAGCGGCTGCTTTGGTTGTGTTGCGGCTGTAACCTCAGACAGTAGCGCAGAAGCCAGGGGAGGGAATGTGAGAGGGCTGCCCTTGCTGGGTATCACCAAACAGCTTCACCCTGCTTTGAAAACGACCACATTAGAGATGTGCCCTTCAGCTACTTGGTGGAGACCACAACTTCATTACTGCTCTCCCAGTTGGCAGATCTGGAGCAGGCATAAGTCATCCTCACTTCTGCTGACTCCAGGGAAGCAGTGCCACTTCAGAGCTGTTGTCACTCATTTATTTTTTTTTTATGGCTCCAAGACTGTCTACTTCCTTTATTTTTGGCTTCAAACCTTTTGTTCCTTCAAAAGATAGTTCCTTGCTGTGCAAATCAAACTGAATTTGGAGCCCTGTAGCCTGCCCAACCTTGTCACAAGTGACTTATTTGAGAGTATTGGTTTCAATGCATCTCATGGCTGATGGGGGGAAAAAAAAATCAGATTGCTGTAAATCTAACAATTTATGCTCTTCTTGTTTTGATACTGATGCGTTGCTCTGGAAGTTTGTGACACTTTGGGTTGTGGGAAATTGTGCTGAGCCCTCAGCCACTGTGCTGTGAAGGAACGTGGGGCTCGCTTCGCTGTGGTTCCCTCCTGCTCCCTGAATCCATTGGCCACACGATGGAGCACGAGGGATTCATAGACTCGGGCTGGTTTGGGTTGGAAGGGTTATTAAAGATTATCTCACTTCAACCACCCTGCCATGGGCAGGGACACTTCCCACTAGACCAGGCTGAGCAACTTGTCTTTCCAAGGCTGCTCTACAGCTGAGGGCTTTCAGCTCTGAGACAAATGTGGAAAGGGATGGGGAAAAAACTCAAAATACAAAGAGGGTAGCTTGATGCAATAGAGAATTTATTGTGCAAGTTGTTGGTTATATGCCATAGAGGATAAAGCAATGCAGACTACAGATCAAGAACTCTCTGACTTGCAGCTTGTATGTCAGGGGTGAATATTTTAGTAAGTCCTCCTGGGGTTTGTTGCTTCACCCAATGGACCCCCCCCCCCCCCCCCCCTTGACTTGCAAGCTGAGTTCTGTTTTCCATCATTTTACATTTATTTCTTCTGTTGGTTCTGTATAGAACAAAGCACAGAATCAAAACCTGGTATCTTTACAAAATCTCCTCTGGAATGAAGCAGAAAGCAGAAAGAAATGTGTATTCTTAGCAGTATTAACACAGAAGGTCCTAGGTTTTTGTTGGCACTGGGTTAGCTAAGGCTGCTTTGATGCAATATCATTCATGTGGGTGATTTATGTCCATGGTAAAACTCTCATTATCCTTTATACTGGCAGTCGTGGAAAAAACAATGATCTTCATGCAGCTGTGATCCGAGCCTGCTGTAGATGAGGGAGACTGTAGATATGAAGCTCTAAATCTAGTGTGGGTTAGAACATAACAAGAATTAAATAAGGGCTGGTTTGTAGAGGTGTTGGCTTGTTCACAAGCCCCAGGAGGGGGCAGCAGGAGAAGAGTCTTGCTTCTAGAAGGTGTGTCTGTGAACTCATGGGTGCTCACCTTGCTCTTCATTGCTTGGTTGTTCTGTGGACGCCTCCATGGAGTTTATTGTTGCCCACAGTTATAGTGGTAGGTATTGGACCACTGGTATGAGTAAGGGCATGAGCTGTGTTGGTGCATGTGAGATGAAGCACACATCTGAGGGCATCTCACAGGGCCTTGCTGTCCACAGTGTGGCACACAGAGATGTTCCCCTCCCTGCACGTGGTGCTGAGGGAATGCCACGGTGCATGGATGAGGAGACCTGGGGCTACAGGAGGAAGAGGGGCCTTCCACAGTGTGTGTCTCAACACACCCTGATGAACATGGTGATGAGCATGCGGGGATGCTCTGAATGGTCTTCCTCACAGTGCACAGCCTGGCACCTTTGGAAGCACATGCTGCACATGGCACGTGCCTCACAGCACAGGGGTGGTAGCACTGCGTGAAGACTGGTGTGACGCACTTCACTTCCTTAGGGACATAACACTGCTGCTTGTATTGGTACCCATAATAAGGCATTCTTCTGGAGTGGAGATAAACCTGAAAAAGTAGGGAAGAAGCATAGAATCATGGAATGGTTTGGCTGGGGAGGGACCTTTCAAGCTCATCTAGTCCAACTCCCCCTGCAGGGAGCAGGGACATCTGACAGGTTGCTCAAAGCCCCGGGCAGCATCACCTGGAATGGCTTCAGGGATGGGGCATTGACCACCTCTCTGGGCAACTTGGGCCAGGGTCTCACCACCAATTTCTCCCTCTTGGAGTTCAAACCCATCACCCCTTGGTCTGTCCCCAGAGGGCCGGCTCAAAAGTCCATTCCCAGCTTTCTTCAAAGCACTGAAAGGCCACCAGAAGGTCTCCCCACAGCCTTGCCTCCAGGCTGAACACCTCCAACTCTCCCAGCCTGCCCTCCCAGCAGAGGGGTTCCAGCCCTCCCAGCATATCCATGACCTCCTCTGGCCCTGCTCAAACAGCTCCCTGTCTCTTCTGTGTTGAGGACCCCGGAGCTGGACCCTTCACTGCAGGGGGTTCTCCCCAGAGCACTGGGAGAAGAGGAGCAGGATCCCCCCACCCCTTGCTCTGCTGCCCATGCTTCTGGGGACACAGCCCAGGAAGAAAGGCAAATGAGCTCCCCTGCTTGTACCTGTGAAGCTGCCTTTCTGCTGTTTGAGTTTCCTGTTCTGACTTTCAGCCCTCACTTCATTAGCAGGAGCTGCACAGCCTTGCATTAATTAACGACATCTTTCATGGCTTCAGATGCCCTGCAGAGCAGGTACCTATTAACCCTGGGAGAAGGGGAGTTTCGGGCACAGTGACCCACATGCTTCAGCTGGCGAGGCGATGGAGTATCAGGGATTAGTGCTGAGGTTTTCATCTTTTCATGACTAGGACTATCATTTATTCGCTTTCCAGACACCTGAGTTGAGGCTGGGATTGCTTTCTGCTGGCCCTAGGTAAAGCAAAAAGAAAGTCTTGCCCTTCTTTCTGCTCATTTGAATTGCAGAACAAGAGGATTGTTATCGTTGTAATTTGCAGCATGATGTGGCAGAGGTCTAATTTTAATAGCCAAATGTTCATTAGGGACAGAGCGATGTTTGAAAGCCTGTCTCAAGCTGCTTGTGCCCCGTATGAGCAGAAAAAGTCCAGTGTAACTTTCTGCATTTTTGGGATGAAGCTCTGCAGTTGGCTTTATTGGCTACTCTCTTGCTCTTTCTCTCTGAGTTTGCTCTACTAGAAGCTGGGGGCCAAAACCAAGGTTTGCAAGAATCATAGGAAGTCTTCTCCTGTCTGCAGCTCAGGTGCCTGAACCAGCCTGTGGAGCACCCTGTGCTGCCAAGGCTGAACTGCTCCTGCTGTGGAGATGGGCTGAGTTAAAGACAGGGAGCTGCAAGGTCCATCACAGCTGCTTGGAAAAGGCGTTGCCTGGCTGTGGGACCTCAGAGCTGTCTCTGCCGCACATGGAAGTCAAGAAGTGTCCATTCCAAAGATGTGATTGAGCTTGGAGAAGTGCTGAGACCTTGGATTTCCTAATTAAAATTTAAAATCTAACAGCAAATCAGCTTTGCTCAGCACTAGCAAATGGCCCTTGAGCGTCTGTACTTTGCAATTTAGTGGTGGTTCCTTTTGCAGAAGCTCAGGACTACCCTAAGAACAAGCTCTCAAGGGTCAGGTCCTAGCTACTGTAGATCAACATGACTTTGTAAACAAAGATGACCGATAATTAACTGCAGATGCAGGAGAAATGCCAGGCAGGGCTGGATCAGGTTTGGTTTGGGAATTTTTTCTGTATTTTGAAAGCGAGAAGGCAATCTTAGCTCTTCTAAAGAAGAATCTCCAAAAAGTGTGTATAAAAGGGGTCTAGGGGTATAAAAGATGGAATGTTTTGGGTTGGAAGTCACCTTTAAAGGTCATTTAGTCTAACCCCCAGGAGCCAAACTTTTCTTCAGTTATTCTAGATAAAAATTGGCCTCTGTGGTATAACAGAAGTAATTTACACCCATCTCTGATTACGTTGGTAAAGGTCAACTTTCAGCAGAAGCAGTTCCTTGAGTTACTGGAATAAGTGGCTTCTAATATTGGATATACCTCAAATTCAGCTTTTTTAAGAGCACATTGAAGATACAGGTAACTAAACAGCCACGTCAAAGTGGAAACATCACATCCCAAATTGGCTAAGTTTCTGTAAATCTTGGGCTCAGCTTTAAAAGTTTGTCTGTATACGCCTATAAAAGAAATAAACACCCAAGAAAGATCTCTTAAGAGAAACAGCCCTCTTAATTCACAGCATCAGAGTATTTCTGCAGGATCTAGATTCAAGCTCTAAAAAAGAATTTGATACTTAGATATAGAAATAGGTAAATAACTTACCGAGCTCACAGCAGAGAGTAAGAACTGGATTGAAAGCTCAGAAATGTTTGGTTTTATATGGTCTTTTGGCTCGTGGAAAACCTGAGCCACTGTGTATCAAATACTAATACAGGAGAGAATTTGTTTGTAAGTAGCTTTTTCATTGGCTGTGATTATTTTACTAGCTTGTGATTATTAATATATTATCCCCAAATCCCATGAAATGCAGCTCACACCCTGCGGGTTCTCTCCATTTTAAATATTTACGGGGGAAGTAAAAGCCACCTTTTAGTCCATTGACATCATTAGCTACGTAAGTAAAGCTATCCCTCTCCTCTTAAAGCTACTAATAGCAGGTGGGCAATCGGGGAAGCAGAGGCAAGAGTGGACAATGATCATCCTTACTCTGTTTTTCCTCCTTCAGAGAGCTCTTGTGGTGAGCCCTAGCTTAGTCCTTTAAGTTTTTTCTACATTTTTCCTGGATATTCTTAGAGGGGACTATTAAAGTCTTCTGAAGAATCTTAACATTTTAGTTAAATACAGAATAAATATCTCCTGTTGTCACTTTCTGAGCACTTGAAGGCGTTGATGGCTTGGCTACAGCTCCTGTGCTTTTTCTTTCTCCCGATGGATACAAAGATGATGATTTTTGTGCCTATGTTTAGTTTTTAAGGTGCTGGCATTTGGTTTTTAAGCTTGTTTGAACTCGTAAATTGAGCTGACACGTGCACTCTTCTTGCATTTCTTCCTTATGGACTCAGTCTTAAGGTACAGAATCTTGGCTGTGGTTCATTGGTTGACTCATAACTTATCCTTGTCTCCTGGTAGTGTTGGAGCTGGCAGTTGAAATACTCCTTAGGAAAAAAAAAATAATACATGTGACAACATCAGTTGTGAAGAATGCTGATGAGCTTTTTTGATGTGCTTTGAAAATGCTTTCAGAAAGCACTGTCACACTGTCAACCTTCGTGTTCAGATGAAGGGACCCTGCAGTGACATTAACCCCACTCAGGCAGCAGTAGAGGAGACACATCCCATAAGTGCGAGTTCCTCTCACATTGGATTGAAAATCTTAAGATAGAATTGTGAGTGTGTTTCTAAAATAAGTCTTAAAGTTTAGTTTCATCTTTAGCCAACTAACTCAAATAGTTATTTAACACCAATGTTTTTGAGGAATTCCTTTAGGGATAAATTGCCACCCAGTCTACACTGAGATAAACACTTATGTTGCAATTCACATGTTTATCTTCAGTTTTCCAAGGGAATTGCAAATACCTGATGTCATCATCAAACATGATGACATTTTGAAGGCAAATCTCAGAATGCAATTGAAGTAGGAAAGCATCCTAGTCATTTCCAATGGTTATGGAAGTTTCGACTCCACAATAGCATGTAATGTGGTGAGGAGAGGTTCAGTATAATACAAAAGCACAAACAAGTCCTCAGTATTACTACAGAAGTAGCAAAATATCTTTTGCATTTTAAGTAAAATGAAGTCCAAATCAGAATGGAGAAGTTGGCGTCCCAGTGGGAGGGACTGTGTGGCACACGCCGTTGCCATCCTTGGCATCTGTTGCTGACTCTGAGTGTCAGAAAGCTGCCTCCTCATGCTACTGTTTATCGTGGATGATAACCCCACGCCGGCTGTTGCAATTCGTCAGCAACTGTGATTCCAAACCACCTCTTCCACTCGTTCCACGTGTGCAATGTGCGTCGTTATTATAATGGCTTTGGGTGTCTTTTTATTGAAGAAGCGACTCAATGGAAAAAAATGGCTGACAAGGTTTTGATGAAGTCACACCCTATTTGTCTGTTTTCTGTTCCCCTAATCAGGTCATAATTTATAGCTACACAGTATGGGACATTTAATATCATATAAAACCTGGCCTTACCCTTTTCTCTGTTTTTATTGTTGGTCTTGCACGTTTAAAGAGGAGCACGCTTGGTGTCTAGTTAGATCCAAGCTGATGACTTATTTGAATATAGAACTCCATAAAATTCAGGACTTCTGCAGTGCCAGAGCTTTGCCCAGACTTTACTAACCTCATTTCTTCACAGAACCACAAACCCAACTACCTCCAAGCCAAGACCGCAAGCTATCCATCACTTCTGCAGCTACCCTTCGGTTGAGTCAAGCACCTCTTCTTCCAAGCAAATGTCTATTTATCACATGCCCAGGCTCAAGTCCATTCGTGCAGGACACCAAGCATGAGCCATATAAACACTTTCTTTATGGAGGCAGCAGAGTATCCCCTCTATATAAAGTTTTGTCATAGAGTCTGGAAGGCAGTAAAGTACTGGTCACACAGGATAGAAGGATAAACTAATAATTACAAAGAGTGATTTCTTTAAAACAATTGACATTCATTAACAAAGTTGAGTCTTGAAAGAAATGTCCTTAGTAACTGATTAGGTTGCTGTGCATGTAGGTGATTCATGCTTTGGGCAGTCTAAAGGTGAGTATAAAAGTGCTCAACATCAGATCTTGTAGGATTCTTTCTCTTGTCTTGTTTCTCTTGTGAAGTAGGTAAGTTCCAGCCGAATTTCTTTCTCATAAAGCCTTTGCTTGGAGCTTTAAGTCCTGGTGAATCCTGTGCAAATATTCTGATATCAGTCTGGAATTTTCTTGATGTAAACTAACACAATTGTGACTTCAGCTCTTGGCTTTGGTAAATGCAGATCTGGATGATGAGCTCCAATTTTTCATGCAAACTCATTTCTAGATGTTATTGCATTCAATACAAGATTTATAGGTGTCGTCTGGAAACTGAGCTGTGGAAATTCTACCTTTCTCTCTAGTCTGTTGATAGTCTTTTATTGTGTTTGATGGCGAAACCTTAAGAATTTGTGCCTTATTTTTATGCTCTTCCCTTGTGCTTCAGCTTAACCATCCCTGAAAAATGGTGTACCCGTGTGTTGATGGTGGTGTCTCCGCCAGTGGAGTGGCTGTACCACAGCCCATTGCTGACAGCTGCAATGAGCCCTGTGTTCGGCAGTGTCCTGACTCCAAGGTGGTGATCTACCCTCCACCGGTGGTGGTGACCTTCCCTGGACCCATCCTCAGCACCTTCCCGCAGCAGAGCGTCGTGGGATCTGCAGGAGCCCCTGAAGTTGGAACTGCTGTTAGTGCTGCCCATGCTCCTGGGGGCTCACACGTTTATGGTGGTGCCAGATGGGGACGGGGATACCCAGTTGGAAGCTGTAGACCATGCTAAACCTAGTGAGAGCTGCTGCTGCTGAAAGAAGACTGTCCAGGAGATGACAAGCAGAATGTAGATATGTGGCTGGGCTCCCTGACACAGCATTTAGGAACGGTTGAGCATTTTGGGCTGCCACTAAATGCTTCTGGAGATGCTCAGATCTTCTGAAAAAATCCATGTACATCCTTCTAAGACTACCCTTTCTGGCTTTTTCAAAGGATTTCCTACCCTTCCAAGTGCTCTGTTCTCAGTGCTATGGACTGTGTTTCTCTTTCTTTGTGGGCTTGTAGGTATCATGGGATAAAGGGATCCAATTTTGATCCCTTTGTCAGCTTTTTCTGTGGCTACCAATGCATAAAAAGGGGCTGTAGAGTCAACCACCCTATGCTTGGTTTCCGTGCTGTCTTGTGCTCAGGGCTGAGGATCAACACAGGGCTGCAAGAAGGAAACGACATCAGTTGTTACATGAATCATCCTGCATCAAATCACAGGTTGTGGGCAATTTGTAATCTGTGCCATATAATCCTGCCTCTGTATGATCTCCTGCTTTCTCATTAAACATGACATTGCAACATGTTGGCCTGCACATGTGGGTGCGTGTCTGTGTTCCCCTCTGCCCCTCCTGGTCCAGGAGCCCTTTGTCGTGTGCCAAATCAATCCTGTCAGGGTGCTTCAGGACAATGATACTCTGGAGATGTCTGGCAGTGTCTTGCGTGGGGTGTCTCCTTTCCACAGTAACTTCTACCTTTGTGAAACTGCTGCCTGCATCTTTGCTTCCATTGCTCCTGGTCTTCCTCAGTTCTGTGGAGTTCGTTCCTCAATATTGACTTTTCTATCACAGTGTGTGTAACCTGGTGTCCTCAGGCTCAACCTCTCTGTCTAAGCAGTGGTAGAGGGTACCACAGCAGAGGTGCCTGGGGAAGAATCCAATGACAAGCATTACATAAGAGCAGCTATTTTTGAGCATCAAAATTAAATTTTTGTCTTTACTGCTCTGCTCGGTGTTTTACAACAGTGTGACCTATGGATGGTGGTGGCAACTCATGGAACTTTTGAATTTCTTCAGAAATACATCAATTATAAACATGTCACAAGCTTTCTGTGCTGCTGTTTGAAATGTTACATGGTACATTAATCATAGAATGGTTTGGGTTGGAAGGAGCCTTAAAGATCATCTAGTTTCAACCCTAGACCAGGTTTCTCCAAGCCCTGTCCAACCTGCTCTTGAACACATCCAGTGATGGACCATCCACATATTCCCTGGGCAACTTGTTCTGGTGTTACGGAAAGAGTATTATTCAGTATCATAAGATGACCTGAGAATGCCGCATTGTTTCATGGTAGTCACTCCAGGAGAATTATTTTCCTTATGTGTAAGGAAAACAAAGTTGACCAGGCATTGTAATAGAGGGTAATTGACTGCTGGTGAGCCTTGGATGGGGTGATTAAAACAGGTTCTCACCAACCCACATGAATCCTTCCCTACAAAAGAGGAATCCCCCAAACCTCAAGTGAAGGAATCTTTATTGTTATGTGAATGGTGCATTTGGAAATGAGCTGAAGTCGATGACTGAGGTGTTTCAAGTTGCACTTTCCGTGTCATAAATTGAGACTTGCAGTTACCAGAAAATACCAGGTGTCAGCAAAATCAGGAAGCTTTGCCAGTGGGTTTCTATGGGACTATGTCTAATAAGCATTTTATTCATTTTTTTTGGTATGAAAGCTACTCATGTGAACTGTTCAGGCTTTTAGGTATCAAAGTATCTTACTAAGAAGCTACTGCTGTCTCTAAGAGTGTGGCAATGTCTCATAGATTCATTATTGCATTGTGGGATAAGGAAGTCCATCTAAATGTGGTGAATTTTTAAATGCTTCTTGTTTCTCTCATTGTTTCCAGCCAAGACCATTTTTCCTACACCACAGTCCACTTCTTTTAAAAGCTTTTTGTCATCATATTGCACTCTAAGAAATGTCTTGAAAGATAGAATCGTAGAATTGGAAGGGACCTCTAAAGGTCTTCTAGTCCAACCCCCCTGAAGTAGTAAGCAGGGACATTCTCAACTACATCAGATGTTTTAGACCAGTTTATGTGATAGTCAGGGCCCCAGTTTCTCATCCTGGGTTAAGTTTGCCCTTAAATAATTCTCGGTCTGGCAGAGAATCTTTGTGCTAGAGGCACAACCTGTGGCGTGCCTCATGAGTGGGTTGTTCATAAGGTGCATTTAAATGTGTAATTTCCCCACATGCACAGTAAATACGACCTGCTTCAGCCTGGCATCTAGAAGTTCAGATGAAATTACAGGAGTCTGTTTTCTGTTAGCTAAATTAGCTGCCTCTCATCTGTTATGATAATATCTGTCGGGCGTAAAGTTCCTCTAATCATCCAACTTTTCTTGAGCCTTTGGGCATAAAACCCTATGAAACAGGGAAAAATGCTCTTCACGCAACACTGTATGGGAAGCTCAGAGCTTTGTGAGATGGTGGGATGGCTCCATGGGAAATTACCATCACTGCTATCAACTGATGTTTGGGGAGGGGGGGGGTCAAGGGATGGTCTGGACCCCCATTCTGTGGTGATTTGGGACTTCTTGAGTCACCCTGAGGTTCTTGAATGAATAGGTAATAAAATGATACTGTCCCAGTTTGGTAACTAAAGGATGAGAACCCTGTGGTAGGGGCAACTAGGGTGAGAAACTGGTTTCCTTCCCCAAGTGGTGACTGGGCTCCAGTGTTTGCATAAGGGCAGGAGATACTGGCTGTGCTCTGGATCCTTGGAGCAAGAGGAGGGATGAGGTTGCTCAGCTGGGAAGCAGGACTGAGGTGAATCAAGGCACCCCTTGAGCTGGAGATGCAAGTATAGCAGTGGCATCTTCAAAGCAAAAGAGGAAGTGAGGTGGTGCCCAGGTGGCTCTGAGGTGGTGTGGTGAAAGAGGTGGAGGCAGATCTGTGAAGGCTGGGCTTGGTGGGCACTGGAAGCCTGTGGGCCATGTTCCCTGGGCATCAGGGGGTGATTGTACCCACCTTCAGAAGTGGTAGTGCCTCTGATAATGAACTGAGGGGGATGTGGTGAATCATAGAGTGGTTTGGCTTAGAAGGGACCTTGAAGATCATCCTGTTCCACCCCTCCTGTCATGGGCAGGGACACCTCCCACTAAACCAGGTTCCTCAAAGCCCCATCCAACCTGCTCCTGAACACATCCAGTGATGGAGCATCCACAGCTTTCTTGGGCAACCTGTTCCAGGGTCTCATCACCCTCAGAGTGTAATTCTTCCTAATTTCTCATCTAAATCTCCCCTCTTCCGCTTGGAAGCCATCACCCCTCATCCTGTCACTATAAGCCCTTGTAGAAAGTCCTGCCCCAGCTTTCTTATAGTTCTGCTTCAGATGCTAGAAGGCTGCAATAAGGTCTCCTCAGAGCAGGGAAGTAACATCATGAATGCTGCCAGCATTAGCAAACATAGCCAGGGGCCTGCTCTTAAGCTGGGGTCAAAGGACCCTGGGCAGGCTGAGAATTTCACCTGAATCTTTGCCCTTCTGTGTCTTACTCTGTGTCTCTTCCCATGCATCTCTGACAAGCCCTTCTGCATCATGCATGCAGGTGGGTAAATCCTGGTGTGCCAGAGGGCATCTGAGGGAGATAAACTGAATTTATTGTGTTGGGAGACTCTACCATTTCTTCATGTTCTCCCTGGGGAGCCCAGCCCTTTTTGCTGCTGACCGCAGCCAGCAGAAGGATTACAGAAGATGTCTCAATAGCTCTGGCAGTTTCAAAGGGTTGTACTGATTTACTGCCTCCATGCCCTGCTAGGAGACCAGGGTGGAGGTTCCTGTCCTTATCTTGTTTCTTGAGCATCCTCATCGGGCTTGGCTTTGCTCAAAGTAGGACACAAAGAGGTGACCTCTAAGTGATGAGGCAGCAGACCAGACCCCACCATGAGAAGAGGAGCAGCTGTCATGTAGCGTATCTCTTGGAAAATCAGCCCAGAGGTGCCCCCTCACAGTTACTTCTGCAAGAACATTTTTTTGACTCCTGGTGATGTCTTTGATGTATAACTGGGCTTGCCTGGGATCCCTGCAGTTTTGTCTGGGTTATGCTTGTTGAGCCACCTTGTTCTATGCTATATTATAATCTTTAATATTATAAATCTGAATCAAGACTACTCAGTCTCCTAAGGTGACACGGTAGAGGATTACAGGAAGAACCTGGCTGTTCAGTTTGCAAAGGAGATGGTTTCTCCAACAGATGGTCATGGCTTGGTTGCCTTTGGTCTAGTCTCATAGGTGTCTTTGACCTTGACTGTCTTTGCTGTCTTTCCTTTGGCAGACCATGAGACTTGTACTCAATCTCTTGGTTTTGGAAGTTATTTTTCAAGCACAAACCCCAGCTTGCTCCAGGAGCATGTGTGGTGAAACAGACAGACAGTCAAGTGATGCCCTTTACTGGAGAAGTATTTGTGTAAATACCAGGATCACGAGTGAGTTAAAATAAGATAGAACTTCTTCCTACTCTGGAAAACAAGCTGAGGCTCGAGCATTTCAGACAGAGGTGTGGTGATGCTCTCTTAAGATCTGGAGTCTAGACATCCCTCTTATTAGTGTGGTCGGTTAGAGTGGTAGTGCTGCTGGTCTCTTCATGGTGATGTACGAACATGGACAAAAGGAGAAGACTGGATATCTGATACTACTAAGAGTAATTTTAATGAAAATGAGAAACAGTGAGTAACAGAAAGAGTAAGTTTACAGCTTTACAAAAGGGTCTTCAGCAAGCAGTGTGTGTGTGATGCTGGATGATGCTTTCTCCTTGTTGAAATGGAGTTTGACAGTCCAGACATGGTTCTTGCTTGTAAATCATGTTCACTGACAGATGAGGCACAGAATGGAGATCTAACAGGAGCTTCTCTACCAGATGTCATCTTTGGTGCAGTTCATAGCTGAGCAAAGATTTGTTTGTGGCAGTTGCAGAAATCCCAACTACTCTGGCAATACAAAGTGTCTGCGAATTAACTTAAAAGGCACTTTACTCACACCTGAAAGTCTTGCTCTACTCCACCAGCATGCTGTAAAGACACCTTAGTTCTTGCTGTAACTTGAAGTGCCCTTTAGAGTAACAGTTGGAAAAAAGGAGATACTAGAGGAGATTATGTATGGGGTAGTCTTACACAGCCTCGCACCCGCGTATCCTTCTGAACTCAGCCAGGGCCACGGGTGCTCAGCATTTCTCAGCACCAAAACCTTAGCCGTAAATCTGTGTACTGCAGTTCATTCCTCAGTTGCTGCTTTTGCTGGTTCATCATGGAGCGGCAGCTTCAATAGATGTATCAGTTTCCAAAGCGGGAGAAGGGATAGCAGTACCCAGATCCATACGAGCCCCCATACCCATAATAGCTCCCATAACCAAGCAAGCCTCTGTTCCCATACAGGCTCCCAAAGCTTCTGTAGCTGTATGGGCTGCCATATCTGTACTGGTTTTGGTAGTAGCCGTATGGGCTTCCAAACCCGTAGCCATTCAGGCCCTCAAGACCATAGAGGTCTCCATAGCCAAAAAGTGAGTAGTGCCCATCATCATAGAAGTTCCCGTAGAAAGTCATCGTTCGTTGACGCAGGTAAACCTGAAACACACACCCAGATGCAAGGTGAGTTTATGGGATGCTGACAGCAGAAGGAAAGGCTCAAAGCTTGGGCAGAGCTGAGGAAATGCAGCGCTCTCCTTCCTGTTGATCTTTTTGATCCTCAACCGTCTTGTTTATTTTTCTCATCTCCCAAATCCCAAACAACTCTTCTATTTTTATTCCCTCCACTTCTGGAAATGGCTGACTATACATCAAAAGTATGGCTTCTACCAACTGAGAAAACTTTCCCATTCCAGAAGTTAAAGAAATTTCAAGAAATTAGAGAAAAATAAAATTTGGGTGTTGATGGTTATTCAGATGCGACCAACAGTCCACCCCACTCATCCCCTTACCTCCTATAGCGCTGTGTGCCACCCAGCGTGGGATAAACTCAAAGAATGTAATGAAATGGAAGAATTTCCTTCTAGGATGTCATCTTAAAATAGTAAATATTTCATAAAGCCTTTATCTAGGGATTTGAATTCCCACCACCTAATAAAAATAACCTGGAACTGGAAATTGCTTTTGACTTCAAAACTGTGGCAGTAAACTTCAAATTTTCAGTGCTTTTAAAAATTTATATATACATATGCATGTGTGTGTCCATGCAAACAAATATTTATACAAACATACAGACATTCATGCAAGCAAATATACATATATCAGAAAGAGTAGAGTCAGTATTGACTTACCTGGTTCACTGAGGGAAACTTGAGAGAAGCGACTTAAATTTGGGAGCTGTAGGTCCGTATATATACCTTCTTGAGCTATAGGTGTTATACAACATATCTTGTTGCAGGCATTATTCCTTCAATTGATGTAATTGGAGTCAGTGATTTTCATATTTTCGGAGTTTGATGATATGACACACAGGGTAATACCTTCAGAATTTCCTTCATCTGAAAATGAGAGGAAACAGGCTCAGCGCATTTCTAGTAAAATTGTGCCGAATTCTTTGTAGTTGGATGGAGAAGAATCATTTGGTGAGACGTTCAGACCATTCTTGGTTGCACAATCTGCTTGCAGGGACTCACTGCACTTGGTTTTTGCATCTGCGGTACGACGCGCAGGGAGAAAAGGAGCAGCCTTGTCTTTGGTGTGCCGAAGTATGGTAGCACTTCTGTTCAGCATCCTCATGACCTGCGCGTGATGCTTCAGGATGCTGGTGGGGATCAAGCATCTCTTGCCAGCAGCTTTAGTTTTTGTCTCAGGCTCTACAACAACAATTTTGAAGAAAATTTTCAGCAACCTTACGAATGTTCCCTAATATTTCTCCTATTTCTAGAAGACTATTTTTTTTATAGCTTTGGACTTTCATAAGACATATAATACATCACCTTATTAGGACTTGGAAACAAGAGACTTTGATGGTGTCTCGGAAGTGACCGTATTATTAAATCTGGGGGTGTCTTTCGTTGACAAACTATTAATATTTAAATACTGCAACACTTTGCAAATTGAAAACAATGAGTGTTTATGAAGTGCTTTGGTATTCAGAATTCTGAGGAAGCCTCAACATCCTCCTTGCTCATTATTACCCTTATTTAAAATTCAAATTAATGCCAGAAATTAGGTGAAGGTCATACAAGGAGTTCTGCAGTAAACTACAGCATGCGTCTGGTGGATCCTTGGCAAAGAAGATCTTGACATGATTCCTTGGAAAACAGCATTTCAGTACATCTCTCAACATCTGTATCGCTTATTACTTTCCAGACCAAGTTCATACTTGCATTATCCTTTTTGTTCTAATGAATTAAATGTCAAAAAAATGCTGTAGTCGTATTTCTGTAGAAAAGATTCTTCCTGCTCATGCAGCAGCATGACTTTTATTCACTGTGACACTTTGAAGGAATGCAATTAAGATTTATTTGCAGTTTGTGCTGGTCCTGTTCCCTGAAGTTGCTGTGGAATTTTATATAAAATACCTAAATATGTTTCCTTTAAACATGAAGCCTGTGCCGTGGTACATCAGAGTTTCTAGTGGACAACAGATATTTTCAAACATGTGGGAAGGTTTTCCTGATCTTTTTTTCCCAGTGTTGGGGTTTTTTTTGTTTGGTGGTTTATTTTTTTTACTGAATTTCTCTCTCCAAGGGCTTTGGAAAAATACAAATGCTTTTGTTATATAAAAATAAACGTCAGTTTTGACAGTGAAGACAATAAAATAGTATTAGGAATGTAGTTGGCCCAGAAAATCTTCAGATGAAAGAAACCTGTAATATATGTGACATGGGAGGCTGCGAGCACAATAATAATCCCAAACAAAGAAGAAAATTACATTAATTGAAGATATGACGTGTACAGGCAAATTTGTTTTCCAACCAATAAGACTACAAACTTTTTTGAATACACAGGGCGTCTTAGATAAGCCAAGAGGGCAAAGAAGCAGTATAAAAAGGGCTCAGGGCTCTGCACTTCTCATCAGCTCTCTTGCCTTCCTCATCCCGGTGAACTCGGTAAGACTTTTCTCTGTTTGGTCTCTTCATAAAGGATTAGAAATATTGGTTTAATAATTTGTCAGGATTGTGGCTTCTTTGGAATTTAAGATCTCTCTGCACCTTGTACCTGTGCTTTAGTACTTTGTAGGAACTGTTGGGCTCGGGGATTTTTAAAGCTGGGGGCTGAAACTTTCCTAGTCCTGTTGGTACCTGGGGTACCTGGCTCCCTGTTAAGGATCATTGGTTGTTAGGTCTGCAGAGTTGCCTCCAGCAGAGTCAGAGGAGGGTCCTCAGGGGGTTCTTCCATAAACCTTCTATTTTATTTTAAGGCACATCTTCAGGTCTGTTTGTCAGGCTCTGTTGTGCCAACGCTTCATAGTTTCTTGTGTGTCCTGACAGCGTTTCCAGATGCCAAGCAAAATTGGTCTAAATAACTGAAACAGGACTTCCAGCCCAGGGACCCAGAAGCCAAAGTGTGTTATTGTGGCAAACACCAGACACTTCAAGCTTTCTTCAAGACTTTCTTGAAGGATTTGGGAATGTGGAGCTCTAGGCAAAGATGATATCCTAAAAGAAATTTAGGATTGGTAACTCCTAACAATATTCTCTAAGAAAAAAATCCTCAGACAGCAGCATGGAGGTTGTATTCCATAGTCAGGGCTTTCACCAGTTTCAGCAAGTGAGAAAAGAAATGGTTTAAAAGCAGTGGGTGAATGAGAAAATGATAGCAATGGGTTGTAGTGAGGAGATGAGGAATTTGGTCAGAATTTTCAGAGAATCCTAGAATGGTTTGGAAAGGACCTCAAAGATCATCTAGTTCCAGTGCCCCCACCACAGGAAAGGGCATCTTTTGCTAGACCATGTTGCTCAAAGCCCTGTCCAACCTGGCCTTGAACACACCCAGTGATGGAGCATCCACAGCTTCCTTGGGCTATCTCCTCTAGTGTCTCACCACCCTCAGAGTGAAGAACTTCTTCCTAACATCTAACCTAAATCTATCTTCTTTCAGTTGAAAACTGACTCCTCATCCAATCACTACATTCTCTGATGGAGACCCTCCCTACCTTTCCTGTAGCCCCCCCTTAAGTACTGGAAGGCTGCTCTATACATTTTCCTTCTGACCTTGGTCTCATGGGACCAGTGAAAGAGTCTTCGGGCTCTGAGACTGTTTCTGCCATCAGAAGTGTTTATTACTTATTCTTTCCTCCCTGCTGCTGCGTTTCAGGTTTGTCCCCATCACAGAAAGATGACTTTCTTCCAAGGCCTGTGCGACGATGACTGCTATTCTCCCTGCAACTACGGGAGCCTGTATGGCTACCGGAGTTACGACTGTGGGAGCCCCTGTGGCTACCGAGGCTACGGAGGCCTCTATGGTTACCGGAGTCTCTATGGCTTAGGGGACCGGTACGGCTATGGTGGCTTGTGTGGCTACCGGGGCATTTATGGCTCTGGAGACTGCTATGGCTATGGTGGCCTGTATGGTGGCTATAGGGGCTTCTATGGCTCTGGGGACTGCTATGGCTACCCAAGCTTTTACTCTGGCCGCTACGGCTACCCCTTCGGTTCACGATACGGCTCGAGGTTTGGCTACGGGAGCTGCTACTCCTGCTAAACCCAGAGGGAATATGCCTGAAAATGAAGATCAACCCAGGCCTGGTGAGCACGGATCGATGGTGAACACTGGTGGCAGCAGCAGTGGTCCCTGGTGCAGAGCCCTGGTGACAGCGGCTGCCCTCCGTGGACGTGTCGGGAGCTCTGCGCTGCTGTGGAACTGCTCGTGACGATTTATCTTTGCTCCGTGTCTGGTTGTTCTCTGGCCACCCAAACTCTTGATGGAAAGCTTGCTCCTCCTCAGTACCGCGGTTCTTCGGAAATTGGTTTCTCTTTTGGTGATGATGTACAAAACATTTTAACAGCGAATGAATGGTAGGGGATAGGTGTAACGTGTCCTTGGGAAATGTATCTTTCAGTACTTCATGCCTTTAAATGTTTATCTGTCTTTCACGCACATTAAAAACTATGCTGCATCAATCCTGTATTTCTGGTTTTATTTGGCATTTGCTTTTCTTAAAATCCAAAATATCGCACAGAGTGGCAAAGTTCTTAACTTCACGTACTCAAGGAGTTGCTTGTAGAAACTTGTCCTCCTGATGGACTTTTCTAGCTATGAGAACCTCCAGCTCTTTCTCTGGCTGTGTGTTTCTACAATGGGGTGATTTTTGTCTGTCAGTTCAGGGAAGCACACTCAGAGCCCATGATTTAGAAGGAAGCAGATTTGTGAGTGGTTTTTACAGACTTCTATCTTTTTTTCTTTTTTTTCTCCTAAGTGTTATGAGCAGAAGCTGTAGAACCTCTTAGTTCTACAACCCAGAGGCTGCAGCTTCATGAGGAGAATGATGATGGCCCTTTCTTGCTGCTTCCCTTGTCAGGGGCAGCTGACAGACAAGAGCTACCAGAATGCTCTGGGGAGTTGGAGTACTGGGTCACTTGTATTTTTTTAAATTATTTTTAGGGACCATTTGCCTCTTTTTCCACTTACGTCTTCTAGTTTTTAGTCCCTGGATTACTGTAACTGCACCTGTAGAAATGGATGTTGTACAACCCAGTGTCTGTTGGAAGATCGTGGTGGTCTTTTGAGTTTTTGAGGCCAGCATCAAGATAGGAAAAGCCACCATTCGCTCCTTGATGCTTTTCCCATTGCTTTTAATATAGATTTTTATTTTTTATTACATTCCACTGCCTGGTGGTGAAATTTCTCTGTTCAATCAGAATTTGACTCTGGAAGGAGAACATTTGAATTTGGCTTCCAGGAATAGGATGATATTCTTCTCAATTGAACACCTAAAATGGGAAAGAATTACAGAGTATGTAAAACAGCCTTATTATGCTGAAATAGGTTAACCTTAAATCTGGTATTCTGCTGAAATATGTTAACCTTAACTCTGGTACTACTTTTGATTAAGGGGAAGGAGGAATTGTGGCATTTCTTTAATTTTTAAGGGAAGAAAAGATTATTTGTCCAAGAAAGAAAATGGTCTCCTGGGGTGCATAAAAAGTATGTCCAACAGGTCAAGGGAGGTTCTCCCCCTCCACTCTGCGCTAGTGAGACCACATCTGGAGTATTGTGTCTAGTTATGGGCTTTCCAGTTCAAGAGAGACAGGGAAATACTAGAGAAAGTCCAGCAGAGACTATGAGGATGATGAAGGGACTTGAACATCTCTCTTGCGAGGAAAGGCTGAGAGCCCTGGGGCTTTTTAGTTTGGAGAAGACTGAGAGGGGATTTTATTAATGTTTACAAATATCTGAAGGGGTGGGTAGAAGGGGCTGGTCTCTTGTCATATCCCAGGGCACCATGGAAAAGAGGTAATGGTCACAAACTGGAACATGGGAAGTTCCACCTCAACCTGAGGAAAAACTTCTGTACTGTGAGGGTGATGGAGCCTCTCCCAGGCTGCCCAGAGGGGTTGTGGAGTCTCCTTCTCTGGAGACTTTCCAAACCTGCCCAATATTTTCCTGTGTGGCCTGCCCTGGGTGACCCTGCTCTGGCCGGGGGTTCGACTCTATCTCCAGACATCCCTTGCAACCTCTACCATTCTATGATTCTATTTACTGGGAGCAGCTGCTCTGAAAGTGGAGGGCTATGAAGTGCTTTGCCAGCGCTAGGGGCAAAGTCTTTTGGGATGCCACCACTGTCAGTGTATTCATGTAAACTAGGGACAGAAGAAAGAAGAAAACTGGAATGCCATTTTTTGGTGTTGGTTTGGTTTTTTTGGGTTTTTTAATGCAGTAAGAAGAAGAGTTGACACAGATATGGAAAGATTATAGTTTTGGGATACTGCAAAGAGCTGCAGGGGGTGAGTCACTGCACTCTGCAATCCAGAACATTCCTTTTTGCTGAAGCAGTGTTGTTCATCCTTCAGGTGCTTGTAAATCCAGATCAAAGGAGAGACGACTGTAATGCTTTTCCATTGCACAGCATGGCAGCACCTTGCTGGAAGTAGTTATTGAAAATGCAGATGGCACAAAACCTAATTTTGCAGAAGTCCTCTAACGCTGCTGTGGCAACTGCCAGAAACTTCAGTTGAAGTGCAAGTCGTTCCCTCTTCTGAAGGCACGTAAAGGGCTTGAGATGGAGAAGAGCAAGAGAGGACTCGGGAATTGGGAAAGGCAGGGAGAAGCAGGTGAAAAGAACAACGGAAATAGAAATGCCAAAAAGTTTTAGAGAGCAGCCGAGCTTCCCGTTCTCAGTAACATCTGTCGCTGTTGCAGGGGCTCAGCGCTTCTGTAAACATCGCCTCTGAGATTTGCCGTTTGTCTTGTTTGCCGTGTTGGGGTCGATTCACATTGCAGGGGTGTCACCGCGGGGTTTAGCAACAAGGGTAGCAACACCCGTAGCTGTAACTGCAGCAGGAGGGGTAGCAGTACCGGGTGGTGTAGGCGGTCCCGTAGCTACAGCAGTTTCCACAGTTGTACCTACGGCGGTAGCCGCACAGGCTCCGGTAGTTGCAGGGGTTGTAGCAGCTGTAGGTGCGGGAGCAGCGCACGGTCCTGTAGCAGGGTGCGTAGCACACGGCGTAGCAGGGAGAGCAGCATGTGCTGTAGCAAGGGTAGCAGCAGGACATCTTGGAGGGGGTGAGGGGAGGCAGGCAAACCTGAAAGAGAGCAGCAGGTAAAAAGGGTAGGCTCAGCTTGCAGGGAGGAGCAGCAGGGGTGGCTTGGTGGCTTGAGTGTGGTGGATTTGGAAAGAAATATTGAGCACGTCCATCAGTCTTTGGATATGGTTTTGGCTTTCATTTTATCCAGACCATTTCTGTGCTCCCTGCTTGTTAAATTCTTGATCTTCTCCTCTTAAGAGATCATAATAACCTGTATTTTTGGACTTTGTCTATTTGAACTTCAGACTTGCAGATATACACCCAAACATGTATTTTCATGACTATTTGGTGTCCAAATTCCCAGCTCAATCCTGACAGCCAGTCTGCAATTTGGGATATGTGCAGATGTCCTAATGTTTGACCTGAATTCCACACAGCGTTTTCTAAAGTTCTCGTAACCATTCATATGCAACATGACAAGTTCATTAAAGCCAACCACCTTGTCTGTTTTTAATCGTAGCATCTAAACTGTTCCTTTTCCTGCATAATATTGGTTCACATGCTGTGTTAGTGCCACTGCTAGCAAGGATGTTGAAAATACTCTGCTGCACGGTAAACAGCTAAGGTTTCAATCCTCTATTGCTCCAGTGCATTCAGAGAAACCAAAGCAATTCATGTGGCTTGCCCATATTTGTTATTGCAACATCTTTCCACCAAAAAGCCATTTCCACTTTGTGCAATGTACAATTGTGCCCCGAATCAAAATTTCAGTGTTAGGCGTCACCAAGAAAATTTCTCTTCCACTAAAGAAACCAAGGAAACAGAGCCGTTGCTTCCTCTTAGGTGAAGACAAAACTTCTCAGTAGGCTTTGCATCTTACCAATGATATGCGAGTGTTCATTTGTTAATATCCCCACTTTTTCTACTCTACAGTTTAAAACCACACAGGATAAAACACTTCTACCATTGTTAATGATGCGGAGGACGCTAGTAAAGGATTTATGCCCAGGTTAAAGGAATCTCTATAAGAATAGGATCTTAACTTACCAAGCTCACGGAGGAGAGTAAACCAAGAGATGCGATGTGAGGACTGCGGGGTGGTGAGCACTTTTATACGGTTTCTTAGACCCGTGGAAGTCAGCACAAGTTCTCAGTGTGCTTCCTTTAGTCACAAGACAAATTTCGGAAGTACATCACCAGTCCAATTGCTATAATTGTTTTCCACCACATTTAGGACAGTTTTTAAATTCCTCTTGTACCACATTGTGATTAAATCCTGTGAGATTCTTTCATCTGAAATCTTTCCAGGACACATGGACTTCTAGGAATTTGCCCAGAGGACAACTGGGAATGAGCCTGGAGGATACACAGAACAGTTCCAGCTACATTGCTGAGTCCATAGACTTCCTTTATGTGATGGCCCTACGAGGCAGGTGGATGTTGCACATTGTGGAGTGACATAAAATACCCAAGGAGGAAAGAGGCATTATACTGTGTGCTCAGGGCTTTTACCTGACATTTTGATTCATTTCCGTCACAATTAATGACAGGCGTTCCATGGATTCCTTCACGTTCTTCACCTGTCTATAATTTGGCACAGGCAATACAAGAAGTTCAGGCCAAGGCACAGGATCAATTAAATGAGCATCTGAGCAATGAGTCTAAGGCTTACGGTTTGGTTGTTTTTGCTTGGTTTTTTTTTTTTTTTTTAATTATTACCTTTTTCTCTCTCTTTTCTGGATGAAATTATTAGAAAAGCTTGTTTGAATCAGTGTCTCATGATATGCTGCTCTGTTCTGCCTTAAGTGAAGTCACCTCTGGAGTATTGTGTCCAATTCTGGGCTCCCAAGTTCAAGAGAGACAAGGAGCTACTGGAAAGAGTCCAGTGGAGGCTCTGGAGATGCTGAGGGGCTGGAGCATCTCTGTGCTGGGGAAAGGCTGAGAGTCCTGGGGCTGTTCAGCTGGAGAAGAGCAGCCTGAGAGGGGAGCTGAACAATGCTGAGCAAGAGCTAAAGGTCCACTGTGGGGAAAGGGGATGGCGCCAGACTCTGGTCACTGGTGCCCAGCCACAGGATAATGGGCACCAACTGTAACCCAGGAGGAGAAAGTTCTTTGGTGTGAGGGTTTTGGAGCTTGTGCCAGGCTGCCCAGAGAGGCCGTGGGTCTCCTTTGCAGAGATTTCCAACCCACCACTGTGATGCTGGGCTCCCTGCGCTCTGGGTGACCCTGCTGGATGGAGCATGTGTATACATATATAAGAGATATATACATGAGATACATAGATGCATGTATAATACCGGGACAAGTATCACTGCAGGTTCTGATAGTACAGAACAAATCTGTTTCTCCTGTTGAGCTACCACAGGGAATTAAGTAGAGAAAAGGGGGAGAGCAGACTTTAGGAAGGCTGCAGAAGCCAGTAGGATGGAGACCACATCTTCCTGACTGGTGGGAATCATTTGCTGGGGAGGGCAGCTGGAGGCTCTGCCAGAAGTGAGGTGTCCTACAAAGTCCCTTGCTTTGCAGCGGGGTTTAGTAGAATAAAAAGGCTGGTGAAGTGCTGGTAGTTACCAACAGCAGGAGGGACTTTTCTAATCTGGGAAACTAGAAATCACTTCTCTGATTTTTGGTGGTGAGATACGGCTGTATCTCTGCACGTCTACACCAGCTGAGGATGATCGAGGAAGAGTATGAGTGTAATGCCTTAGTTTTAATAAAGAGAAACATTCCTTAGCCTGGGGGCTCCCTTCCCCATTCTGTTGTTTATTATAAAACATCGAGGCACCTTTCAGTACCAAACCATTAATATTGAAATAATGCGTACATTGCTAAATTAAGTCTTTAATGACTGTTTTGGAAGAGCATTGATACCAAAAATCCTGATGAGGCTCAGCACTTCTAAAATGTCTGTTATTAACCTCATTTAACATGCAAATGAGGAATGTCTCACTGCAGTGAAGGTCATAAAAGGAGGTATTTGTTGAGGGGAAAAAAATGTTCTGTACATTTATATTATTCCTTCCTTTTTCCAGCTGTACTGCGGTAGAGTTTTAATTGGAACTAATATAAATATTTTAAAAGTGTGTCTTGGAAATAACTTCTCAAAAAGTTAATGAAAAATGGTCATATTTTCTCTCAAGATCTATGTTCCTAGTTTTTCTTGAGATGGATGTCTCTATTTTCTCTTTAACTTTTATTTTATCTGGTACATAGTTATTTCATCTCCTATCACATCAGTAGTAAGATTATATAAAAATAATACATGTTATTTTAAATACAATCAAATAGGGTAATTTGTATGTGTTTGTGTGTGTCCATAAAATTCCCTGTCATTTCTGAGACATGATCCACTTTTCCCTCTTTCTGCTGACGACATGCTATGACTGACAATAGTTATTGAAAATATTCTAGTAATTTATTTAAATAATGAAGGATGTTTATGTAAGTGAAAATGTTTTTATTGTTAGTTTTTGGGTTTTTTTTTTGCATTATATGTAAAATTTAAATCTGAACATTTTGTGCTAGTGAAAAACTAGACTGTAATGGAAAGACAAGCCTTTTCCAGTTTCTTTGTCTTACTACAAAGTAGGAAAGTCTCTGATAGATTGTTAACTGATCACTTCTCTTAAGCTATCAAAACAAACATGCATAAACCAAAGCTACTTTGGAATGAAAAAGGAATACCTCCAGAGTCTGAATTTACGCTTCTTGACCAGTTGAGGGAAATGTTGATTTGCATTTTTAGCCTGTTGTATCAGCTGAAAACATTTTCAGTAAGAGGAAATGAGTAGAAGCCTTTGTTAGCAGGTCCCAATAATTTTCTCCAAGTACCCAGCATGTTGCTCTTTACCAGAATTGTGAATTTTCAAAGCAGGGTTTGATGGATGCTTCCAGGAGCTCACCCACAACCTGTTTTCTTCAGATTTCTCCTTTGCAGTCTCCTCCACCAGCCTCTTGAATAACCTGTTGAAGAAGTATCTAGGTTCTGCTTCATTTCTATGCTCCGCTTTTACGTGGATGCAAATTCACATGAACCTCACTCCTGCCGGGCACTGGTTGTGACTGGTACTTATGGGATTGGGCAAGAAACCCTACAGCCATCCCTTCACTGATGGACTACCCACCAGGAAAACGTCAGTGCCGAAGCCCATAAATCTGCCTCCTACACACAGACCGGTGTTTGCTGGAAAGCTGAAGCTCCTGTAGACTGGGAGGAGAAGCTTCCTCAGAGAAATCACTCCCAAAACTCAATCTTCTTGTGTCTCCAGACGGCTCCAGCCTGGAAGCTGTCCCAGTAGGTTCATTCCTTTGTCATCTAGCTGACAGTCACTTTTACTTTAAGCAACTCTTCTCCCTCCCTGTCACATGACCTCTTGTTAATTATGGGTTTCCCCTTGAAGCCTCACCTTATCTGGAATCTGCATCCTTCTTGTCTTCCTCGGTAAAACAGTTTTTGCTGATGGCAAAGGCTGGCAGATGCTTGCAGGATGTGTGCCCAGCAGCCAGCCTGGCTAGGGCAGCGATGGGAAGGACTAAAGTCACAGCTCACACTCAGGACATCAACCACAAAAAGTAATCTCTGGTGGAGAGATGTAATTAAACCTCATTATGTGTTGGGAAAAGGTGGTTGTGAGCTCCCTTGCGTTCTCCTATCAGGTGTCTACTTCAGAGCAGAGAGAGCTTAGGGAGTCCAGAATTTTGTGTCTTGGTACATTTTGTATCCTCAAAAGTAGCATAAACTTGGGCTGAAATGTAGTCAGCAAGTAGTGGTTTAATTTTCTTAAATGTTCCCATTTCTAAGTGAATATTTTGGAAATAAGCAGTGTTTTGGTGTGTGTGGTGGAAGAGGGGCAGTTAAGACGCAGCAGATGCGAGTTCTCAGGACTGTGGTGTAGGAGGCAGAAACTGAGATGTTCAGTATATCCTCAGTCACCTCAGATCCTACAGGATGCTTAATATTGAAAAGCTGCTGCCTCCTTTTTTGACATGTGTCAGGTAAACAATTAGTAAGGTCAAATATAAAAGGAAAAAGCTGTGAAAATACAACAGGAAGCAAGCGCTGTGATGCAAGATCTTTTAATCAGAGTAAGAAGCACTTTCACAGCAGTTACAGCTTGTAGTACTACAGAAGAGGAGTATCCAAGAGACTCATACATTCTTTCAACAAAGAGTTACTACATTTCACAGCAGATGCTTTAGGGACCCCATGGTGGTCTTGGGTGAAGAGCGGAGCTGTTGGCATGATGGGGTGCCTGCTCCTGTCTGTATCTCCCGTTGCAAAAATGTACATCAAGAACACGCAGTGTATCCACCAGCAAAGGCTGTGAAGGAAGAGTAGACCTAAAAGCAAATTATTCTAAAGAGCTGCAGGTATTAAAGAGAGATGCTAAGTGCTCAGAACCACTCATGGGCGCTGTCACAGTAGCTTAGCAAAGGTAGAATTCACATGGGAGCTATGAAACCATCGTTCTGCTTTTCGGTTCCGATCTGGTCGTTGCATGGCTGGGTTTAGCAAGGGTAGCAGGGGTAGCAGCTGTATCTACGGGTGTAGCAAGAGGAGGTGGGGTAGCAGTAGCGGTAGCTGTAGGAGGGGTAGCAGTCACGGTAACCGCACAAACCCCCATAGCCCCGGTAGCCACAGGGGCTCCCACAGTCGTAGGTCCGGTAGCTGCAGGTGGTCTGGTAGCGGCAGGGAGAGTAGCAGGAATCCTCACACTGGTTCTGGTAGCAGAAAGTCATCTTGGTGCAGTGGAGGGAGGCAAGCCTGAAACACAGCAGAAGAAAAGATGCTAAGGTCTGTCCCAGAGACCAAACAGCAGATTGCTGCATCTAGCAAACCCCATCTAAGTGTGGGAGGGAGAGGATAGGAGTGGAGAGGATGAAAGGATGAACATGGGAACCAACCATCCATCCAATCAACCATCTCCATTCAAGGCTATACCCTGTCTCCTTCTTGCCAGCTCACTCCTTTCTATTCCACCTCCTTAAAATTATTTTATGCTGCTTTTCTTGTGGCCATTGCTTAGAATTTAAGGATTAGGATTAGTATTAGGATTTGGATGGTATTTTAGAGAGGATATTGTTAAGATTAGGTTGTCTGTTTCAGCATCCAATATGTCTCTAAAAATTATAAGTGAACAGACACTAATTAAGGAAGAAAATCTGCCAGTTTCTGCTGTTGTGACAAGACACCACAGAAGAAATCCTCCCCTTGTGCAAGGCAGCAGTGCTCTGCTGGAAATAGCAGCTTGTTTGTTTGTGGCCATGTCTGAACCTTAACTGCCAATTGAATAAATTCTTGCTTTTTTGTTCGGAATAGTTGGAAAAAATGTAATGCATTGTCTGCTTCAAAATGAAGAAGCCTGAAGTGCTGCAGCGTATCGTAAAATAAGGTCATTTCTCATAGTGCGTGGATAGGTAAGAAAATAGCTAAGAAAATCTGCTAAGCGAATGTGGACCTCTTAATAACCCCATTGTTAACGAAGAAAGAATTGCAGTGGCACAGCTGTGAAATCACAGCCTTTGCTTTTAAAGTGTAACTGCCACCTGTAGCAACATAGCCAAAACCCCATTTACAGAGAATAAAGGCATTGCAATAAATCTGACTTACCAAGCTCAGTGAGGCTGTTAAGTCTGGAGATGCGAGTGGAGAGCCTTGGATTTCTCTCCCTTTTATATATTTATCGGGCCAAGCCTTCCGTGCTTTAAACTCACATTCATCACACAACAAATTTACTTGCGCCCGTCATCCCTTCAGTTGATGTAATTGTTTTTCTGGGTTTGTGATTATTAGTCAGTTCTTGGCTTCCAAAAGCATGACATTGCATCGCCGTTTTCTTTCATGTTCGGACTTCCTGGGTCAATTATATTTGTAGAATTAGTGTGGTGAAATCTGAGTTATAACAGGAAAGGGAAGGATGGATATTGAGAGCAGAATTAATTGACGGCCACAATCCCAGTTTTGGAGGAATGGAAAAATTCCATTACATGGGTCCTGCAAAGGCTCTGTATTGGTTTGAGGAAGAAAGAATTTAGATTTTTTTTTTTTCAGAAATAATAATCCCTAAAAAGCATATCTTGCCTTTTTTGTTTGATTTTATTTCAAGCTTTCATTTTTAGGGCAGAGTATTGACATTATTTGTTTTTATCATTTTGTTTGTGCTATTTCCAGCTCAAAGGCACAAGTACGAGAAGGGTGTTTGGATTAGAGTCAATCAAAAATACACGGACCTGTTAATTGTATACTGTGACCTACCCCAGGGAAATCATTCTGTAGAAAATACAATTCACTTGCTTGCTCCCCTCTATCAATTATTTTTACCACACTTCAGCAGTCACCTAAGTCTGCATAGAAGTCAACTGGGATCCTTTTTGGTGCAAGAACAGTATAAATATTTTGGATGAAGTGAAGAGCTGGTGAGAAGACATTATAAGAACGCTAGTCAATAATAAACCTAAAGGGTTTTCAAGCAGAAATAACAATATCTGAAATTTCTAGGCTTTGCACCATATGTGAAACAAACTCAGTCTTCTGGAGCCAGCCCGAGCAAGGCAAATTTAATTGGATCCAAAAATATCTGCTTAGTGCTTGTTTACACTTAGATCAGAAAATAGTTCACTCGGGGGGTTTGTAACAAGGAATAAGATAAAACCAACCTGAGGAATTTCTCTGTAATAACTGTAGTATTCCTAAGAAGTCCCCCAAGTGTGGTTGAATATGACGTTGTCTTAATGTTGTTGAGGTGTTTAACTTAATGTTGCTAATGACGGTGAATAATGCTGAGCCCTGTCAATGTGACCTGGTAGGCAGCAACGTCCCGGGCTTCCCTGGTGACCTTCAACTCAAAACGCCGCTGTTTACTTGCATCCAAAAGAAGGATAATAACAGACATGTCAGGTGTTCTGGGCCTTTCTCTAAATTTTGCATATCAAAGCCTTCATTAATACTTATTAAAGATTTACACGCACAAGGAGATTTATTAGTTAAATATTAATACTACGTTACTTGAAAACGCCCCAGTGTTATGTAACATGGTTTCTAAAAACATAGATCCGGGTATCCTGTTTCTGTGCTTTATTAAGGTTGTAATTTATAGCTTCAGAATTGGGTCTCTGAGAGTTTTTTTCTCTAAAAATACCTCACACACAAACCAATTTGATGCTCTCAGGACAATTTTCTAGCTGAATCAATCGTCACAGCAATATCCTATTGCATGGCGGCATCAAATCAAAGAAATGGTGTTTCCCCTCTTGCTAGTCACAGGAAATGTTGGAAGGGATGGGTAAGAATGTGCTGCTTCACATGTCATTAAAGTTATGAAATACATGAAAAGGAGACATTACCACTTCCATAAGTATTTCAGAAGGGAAAAAAAAAAAAGGTACAGCAAACTACATGGGCCAACACACGCAGGTGAGGCTGGTCCTCCATAAACGACCGGTCTGGGGATTTGTACGTCTTTGCACATTCTGTCGACCTGTTGCTGAGCTGAAGAAGTGAATTCAGCAGGATGATACCAAGGCTTAATTGCCCTCTTATAGTTCTGAGATGAAAGAAACCTGGAGGGTGTAGCCTGCATGTCACAGTGCTGGACCAATAATCCAAAAGCTCGGGGAAAACCGGTATATCAATGAAGAAGGAGTCATGAAGGAAGCACAACGAATTTGTTAATTGGAGCTGACCCAGGGAACCGATGTGTCGTCCATGCGCTGGGCGGGACCTGGAGCTCTATAAAAACCCATGCAGCTGAGAATAACGCATTCGCTTCTCCTGCCTTATCCTCCTTGAACAAGTGGGTAAGTTGGAATAGATTTAGAAAACCTAGTGAATAATGAACAGATGGGGTTTGATATTATCCCTCCCTCCCCCCTTTCCCCTCCCTCTCTCAGTTATTAATCTGCAAGTGCTATATATTAATGCATTGGGAATTAAGGCTGTGACTTTGTGAGAATTATTTATATGCAGGATAGTCTTTCCTTCCTGTCTTTTCATTAATATTCGAGTGTTTGAAACACTGTCAGTTCTGCATGTATCCCTCATTTCCCTTTAAGTCTTTACCTCTGTATGGCGCTGAAGGATTTTCCAGTTTTATTTCCTGACATCTCCCTTTTGACAAAGCCGTCACAGTTCACAATCCCATCGCCAGTCATGATCCATGGATGCAGGAAAGCTACAAAAGGCTGCTCAGGATGGAGGATTAGGGGGCAGACCCGACACTAAAAACCAGGATAGAACAATAGATGAGCACAGAGGGTGTTGAGCAGCATGCTGGGGTTTCCTAGCTCTCTCTTCCCTCCCCTCATGCTCGCAGCATTTGTTTAAGATTCGTTTGTTCTTGAGAGCATTGCCTTACAGGCTTTTTTCTTCCCTGCTGTGTTTCAGGCTTGCCTCCCTCCACCACACCAACATGACTTTCTGCTACCAGAACCAGTGTGAGGATTCCTGCTACTCTCCCTGCCACTACCAGACCGTCTACAGCTACCGGACCTACGACTGCGGGAGCCCCTGTGACTACCGGGGCTATGGGGGTCTGTACGGTTACCGTGACTGCTACCCCTCCTACAGCTCCCGCTACTGCTACCCCACCTCCTCTTGCTACACCCGTAGATACAGCTGCTACCCCTGCTACCCTTGCTAAACCCAGAAGGATTTAATGGGAAATGAGGACTGAGAATTAAGGACTGAATTTATGGCTGCTGTTAAGGACAAGGTCTGCAGAAGCTCTGAGTCCAGGACTGCGACTGAAAGCCGTAGGATTTTGGAGAGCTCAGTGTTTCTGTAAAGCTTCTTCAATGTCTTTCCAAAATGTTTAGACTTCTTTGTTTTTTCCCTATTGACTTCTTAACCCCACATGTGTATGAAGGTAGCTGGGCTTAAATAACTTCTGAACTCATTTATAGCTCTTTCCCAGCTAACCCTAATGAAATCTAGAGTGTGCATGTACTAGCCTCCCTATGGGTAAGTTTCTGATTTAACTGCTTTTGAAGCTATACCAAAGAAACTGTAAATTATCTGATCTGTTTTGGGCTTAAAGCAAGTGGAAAAGTTTGGAAATGGAAGTTGATAGAGAGAGGCTACAGCTGGAGCGGCAAAAATGGTACAAATGAAACCAGGAGATTTTCTGCAGATATAAATTAATCTCTGTATCTGTTCTTTCTACTTCTGCTTTCTGTGTTATTTTAGTTTATGATTGTGAGCTTTATCCTTATTAAAAATGTTATAGCATCATTACATGTCCCTGTTTTTGTTTTTCTGACTTGGATTTACGCAGATTTTTGTCCCCTGATTGATACGCTTTAGAGACGTGCTGCACCCTGTAGCTTTTATGAACATCAGCTGAAGCTGAACACACATTTTGCAGACTAATAGTCCATTAGTACTTCAGAAAATGAAGTCACTCATTCTGGAATTTCCTAGGAAGATTTTGGAAATATTCTTTTAAATTTACCTAGCATCGTGGTGCATGTGCAGACATTGGACATAACAGCACCACAGGTTAGTGATTTGTAAATGCACAGCCTGCCTGCAGCAAAACCCACTTTAACTGGGGAATAAGCCAAGAAGTTGGGGGGAAATCCCCCTTCCTCAAGCGCTTCAGTGCTGGCAGGACCCAGGATGCTTTGTGGCTTGAGAGCGCTGATCTGTTATGGGGCAGAAAACTGCACTGCTTTCTGTTCCTATGATTAAGTGCTGGTAAAGACCAAGGGTTTGCGAGCGTTAGTTACTGCCAGGCGCCACTGGAATGACAATCAGATCACATGAAGTTCCCAGGCCGCGTCATTGTGCAGTTGTTACTGGGGTGAGATCCCTTGATGCAAGGCTGAAGTGACTCTTATTATTCATGACTCAAGTACCTAACTGGCAGCAGCAATAACCTCTTAATAGTACGATGCTATAACACAGTCTAGGCATAAACCAGCTGGTGATGTGCTTTGAAAGCCCTGTTGTTAAACCCTCGAACCCTTGTTGTGAATGTAATTGCTGCCTTCAGAACACACACAGAGACGCTTGGAGGGCAGTGTCACAATTGCAACGGAGCTCAATCGTGCCGCGAGACAAAATGCAAGTGCAAAACGCATTGAAAACCTTTGCGAGTCAAGCTGTGGGTTCCACCTCCAGCACTTTTTGGGATGGAGATTTCTCATGGCTGCTGGGAAGTGTTGTTCCTGGGACAGTGCTCACCAACTTTGGTACCTGACGTGTTCCCTGTGGAAGCATGTTGGAAGTTGATGTTCAAGCTGTATCTTGACGTTAAGGTCTATAAATGTAGCTGGAACTGGTTATAATTTCATTTTTTTCATTAGCTAAATCTATTAAATAAAATCTGGAAAGTTAGGAATAAGTTGCTAAGTAAAAACTTAGAAGGATTAAGTATCCCAGAGTGCACAAGAGGCAACATTAGCTTAAAATACTTGCCGATATCTCAGTATTTCTACAGACTGTTTATGCACTTGGCTGTTTTAACAGGAGACCTAGACAAAAAAACAAAGAGTCAGAAATTCATAGACTACCGTGGACATGTATGCTTCTTGCACTCCAGGAAATCTTTAGATAAGACTAGAAAGAAATGCAGATTTCTGGGATGAGAAGGCAAAGTAAAGTAATTGTAGAGTCTATCGCGGTTGTTTGTGCAGAGCCTCATTTGAATGAAAAATGTAAAGGCTATAAAATCACATTTTGACTAAAGCATGTATTGAAATGTCTCAACATGTACTTTTGAAGTCATTATTATTCAATAACAAAGTGCCTCACAATAGCACTATGCCTTTAATGTAGTAATAACACAATCAAAAAAAAAGGTATAAAACAGCTACGAGCATCTGAGAAATCCTTTGAACTTCTCAGACTATGTGGAGTGGAAAAAATGTGAAGACATTGTCTATTTCTGCCTGAGGAAAGTCCCACAAAAGTGGGCCTACAAGAAAGCTGAGGAGGGACTTTTGACAAGGGCTTGTGGTGAAAGGACAAAGGGTGATGGCTTTAAAATGGAAGAGGAGAGATGTAGATTAGAAATTATGAAAAAGTTCTTCACTCTTGGGGGTGGTGAGTCACTGGCACAAGTTGTCCTGGGAAGCTGTGGATGGTCCATCACTGGATGTGTTCAAGACCAAGTTGAATGGGGCTTTGAGGAACCTGGTCTAGTGGGAGGTGTCCCTGCCAACAGCAGGGATGTTGGAACTAGATAATTTTTACAGTCCCTTCCAACCCAAACAATTCTAGGAGTCTATGGAAGTAATAAATAATTTCAATAACATTTTTTCCTTCAAAAGCTGTCCCATACAGAGGTTCTAACAGCTTGTTTTGTACCTGTTGTGTGCTACAACACAAATACGTCTATCACAAACTGTTGAACATCTCACAAACCCTGCTTGCTAAGCCATGTGTCACTTAATATTTACCCTTGTGGCTCGAGCTTAATTACCAACAGATCCCTGGCCAGTGTGGAAAATTGGAAGAGCGAATTAATACAAACCAATCAAGAGCCAAGTTATTAATGCAATGCAGATTCTTTAATGTGGATGGAAAATGCAACAGACAGTGATAGTAGGAAATGAAACAACATGGTAACAAGGAATTGGAAACACAAGTATCAGAAGGCTGCAGCAAGGCACATCCAGGGCTCCAACCCAAAGATTTTCCCCCGCCTATCACAAGTTGGGGGTCTCAGAGATGAGCAGAGCTCTCATCCAAGGATGAGCACAGTTCCTTGTATAGCAGACAGAGGGGAGCTTCTGGAGGCAGTGCTGGAAACCCTAAAGCCATCAGCTGAAGATCTGCAAGGTTACTCTGTGCAGATGAGTAAGGATAATAAAGTTCCAGTAGTGGCTTTGCCACAATTTAATGAGGGGCTGAAAGCTTTGTTCTGCCTCCAGTGGGAGAAGACAAGAGAGGCTAGTTCTGGAGACCAAGGGCAGATGCAGCACTGAACTCCCTGGGTATCTGGGGCTTAGCAGGGCCCACAGTTGCCATTGAGGTATCTGTGGCCTC
>JANVCC010000050.1:336492-359924 GCA_025345505.1 Todiramphus chloris collaris | reverse complement strand
CCGGGTGTTGGAGGGGGATTAGGTGGCACTTTTGGAGCCCGTGGTGGTTATGGAGGCTATGGGGGCCTTGGTGGCTATGGTGGCTATGGAGGCCTTGGTGGCTTCTGGGGCTATGGAGGCCTTGGTGGCTATGGAGGCTACGGAGGCTACGGAGGCTACGGAGGCTGTGGTGGCTACGGAGGCTATGGTGGCTATGGGGGATACAGAGGGTACGGAAGCTGTGGGCCCTGCTAAGCCCTGAAAACCCAGGAAGTTCAGTGCTGCATCTGCCCTCGGTCTCCAGAACTAGCCTCTCTTGTCTTCTCCCACTGGAGGCAGAACAAAGCTTTCAGCCCCTCTTTATGCTGTGGCAGAATCTCTACTTGAACTTTGTGGTTCTTGTGCATCTGCACAGAGTATCCTTGCAGATCTTCATCTGGCAGCCTTATGGTTTCCAGCACTGCCTCCAGAAGCTCTCCTCTGTCTGCTATACAAGGAGCTGTGCTCATCCCTGAATGAGAGTGTTCCCTGCTCTGCTCAGCCCTGAGACCCCCAACTTGTGATAGGAGGGGGAAAATCTTTGGGTTGAAGACCTAGGTTGTGCCTTGCTGCAGCCTTCTGATTTTTGTTTTTCAAGTTCCTTGTTTTCATGTTGTTTCGTTTCGTGCTGTCACTGTATATTGCATTTTCCATCTTTATTAAAGAATCAGCATTGCATGAAGCAATTGTTGGGGTCTGAATTTGTTCTTTGGCTGTGTTGGGAATTATGTCTACAGCTGAGTGTTGATATGGAATGTTAGATGGTATTTTATTTTCTATAAACATTTTTGGAATGTCTCTTAGAAATATTTTTGAACTTCCAGGTAAGGAATTTACTATCAAAGTATTAACTTCATTAAAAATGAGAGACTTCAAAGGTGAAACACCACTTTTTATTTTGTGATGTCTTTAGAGGAATGAAAACTAAACTGGTGATATATTTCTTTCCCATTCATACTTTGCATCTTTTTCCCAGCCATCTGTCATTATGACAGTAGTAATGATGATTGTAGGCCTGAGGAGAAATACTTGGGGTTGCTGGTGGTGAAAAGCTCATGTGAGCCAATAATGTGCTAGTGCAGCCCAGAAAGCTCCAACTGCATCCTGGACTACATCAAAAGAACTGTGGCCAGCAGGTTGAAGTAGGTGATTCTTCCCCTCTACTCTGGTCTCGTGAGACATGACCTGGAGCACCATGTCCAGCTCTGGAGCCCCCAACTCTAGAAGGACATGGACCTATTGGACTGGGGCCAGAGGAGACTGTGGAGATACTGGGAGGCCAGACTGAGAGAGTTGTGGGTGTTCAGCCTGGAGAAGGGAATGCTCCAGGGTGATGTTCTTGTGACCTTTCAGTATCTGTAGGGGGCTACAATAAAACTGAGGAGGGACTTTGGACAAGGACTTGCAGTGAGAGGACAAGGGGTGATGGCTTCAAACTGGAAGAGGAGGGGTTTGGATTAGAAATTAGGAAGAAGTTCTTCACTCTTGGGGGTGGTGAGACACTGGCACAGGTTGCTCTGGCAAGTTGTGTATGGTCCATCACTGGACATGTTCAAGACCAAGTTGAATGGGGCTTTAAGGAACCTGGTCTAGCAGGAGCTGTCCCTGCCCATGTCAGGGGAGGGGTTGGAACTGAATGATCTTGAAGGTCCCTTCCAACCCAAATCAGTATAGGATTGAAATGATAAGTGAAAGTAGAAGGAAATGAGAACCAGAAGACATACTTTGATACAGAAAATTTATTTGGAAAGAGATAGCTTTTCTTCAGTTTTGGAACATAATTGTACAGAGTATAAAGATCATCTTTCCAGGGGTTCAGTGAAGCTCTGGCTGATCACCAGGGTCAAAGTTATGCAGTCTATTATTAAAAAAAAAAAAAAAAAAAAAAAAATTCTCCTTTGGTGCAGTTGCTGTGTGCAATTTCTAACATCCTAAAGTCACCTCTCTAAGTTGAGTGCCAATAACATAACTGAAACAAGACAAAGCACAACAAGCAGATGACTACGCAGGAAAGCCAGAGGATAACAGGTTTCAACTAAAGGCAGAGGGAGACAATGCACACGTGAGCCTGCCTTTCACAGGTGCTGAGCCTTTGCAGCTCTCATTCTTTTCAGCTGGAGCCAGGCAATGCCCAGAGCTGGGGCTGCCGCTTATCAGCTCCACCCCTAATTTGCATCTTGAGTTTCCTTCGCTGATTCTTTAAATTGCTCTGTGACGAAGGTGGCTGGGTTTAGTATGTCCACCGTTTCCCAGAGCGGTATGAGTTGCATGGATGTGTCCATTGGGAAGAGTAGGTGTAAGAATATTTTGGGGTGCATCGTGGCTCTGGTCGGGCGATGACCTGAGGGGTGAGTTTTTCAACTGCTGCCTCCAGTCTCCCTGTCACCTCTGCGGGCAGAGGTGCTGCCGTGGGGGGCTCTGCCATGGCCACCTCAGAAGGCTCTGTGGCTCCCACGATGGTTTGCTGAGGGTAAGTGGTGAGGATGGGCCCTGGGAAGGTGACGACAACAGGTGGTGGGTAGATAATCACCCGGGAGTCACCGCAGGTCACAACACAGGGCTCATTGCTGCTGCTGGCCAAGGGCTGGGGACACTTTGCCTCGCAGGGGTTGGCACATGCCAGCTGGTTGGAAGTCATTGCCTGGCTGTGGTTGGAGAGTGCCTAGAATTTATTTGCAGAATTAGGAGAATTTTTAAAAAAGGGGAAAAAAAAAAAAAAAATCCCATATGCTTGGTTATTATCACTTCTAAACTTGGCTCTAAGCAATCTTTAGACAGAGATAATTTGGTTAAATACAGCAGTTGAGCTCCTTTCCTTGTATCTACCACCTATTCCTTAGCCTATGTATCTTTGTCCTTTTTAATTTGCTGTTTTAAGCTTATTGCTCTCTTTACTTCTCTTTCTCTGGGAGCAATAATCTTCCCATTTTATTTTTTTCTGTGCTGCCTCCAAAGCAGACTTCTGCTCTAAGACTTCCTGGTCCTGGAGACAAATTTGAACTTGTTCCCATGGCATCTCTGTTCCTCCCACGCGCAGCTTCTCAGGGCAGTGCCCACAGTTTGCATTTTACAGTTGGGAGTGTACAGCAAAGGAGTGAGGGGGGGAGGAAAAAAAAAATCTGTATTTTTCAATAGATTTTTAGTGTGAAATAATCTGTTTAGCAGCTGGTATATTTTCCTGTATTACTTTGCTTGCATGATACTGTTACTTTCAGGGACAAAAATGTTCCACTGAAGCACAGAAAAATGAAAGGCTAGGAATAAATAGTGGGTTAAAAATACTGGCTTAATAAGCAAGACAGAACCTAAAATATTTATATTGTGCTGATATTGTCAATCCAGATAAGAAAATTGCATTTTCAGTGAAGGTACACATATTTAAGGTACATAAACACATTTAGTGTTCATTTCTTTCTTCATATTAAATCTCCTATAAAAGCTTAGGTTAAAAAAATCTTTGACATAAAAAGAAAATATTAAAAAATCACTTAATTTCATCTCTGTAAAACCACATTAAAATACTATCAAAGTTCTAATAGAAATGAAATTTTCTTTGCACAGTTACTTTAATAGTGTCTAATCATCACTTGGTGCAGATTGTTCTGACTCCAATTAAATTGGCTTAGGGTGGACAGATCATTAACATCAATGCTGCATTTTTTATAGCTGCACAGAACTAACTTCAAACAAGGATTTTACTCCAATGGTTATCTATAAAATCCCACGCTTCTGAGACCTGCTGAAGCCCCTAATTACATCATATATGCAAAAGCAATGCTAAAATCTGTTCTCAGAGCTCTTCCGAAAACTTTTCAGAACCATGAGATTAAAATTCCCATTTCTCCCCCAAAATTAACAGCCCAAAGCAGTCTTGAAAAGCCCTAGCTTTTATTTTTTTATGCTTTATCCAGCACAGAAAACACCTGTAGAAAGATGCTTAATAATGTCTCAGAGTCTGAATCTTTATGCAGGATTTAGCCCCAGTTTTAACAAAAATGCATTGAGTGAGTTGGAAGGGACCTTCAAGATAATCTCATTCCCACCCCTTCCCCTCCCACCCCCAGTCACGGGCAGTGATATGGCCCACTAGACCAGGTTACTAAAGCGAAATTAAGCTCAAGATTTTTATAGCTGTCAAATCAAACTTACTCAGTGTACCGGAGAGAACAAGTCAAGAGAAGTAGTTAGAAAAGCCTCGCGCAGCGCAAGTATTTATACCCTTCCTTGGATTGCCCGGAGGAGATGAGACACCCTTTGTAAAGGGCCTTAATTACTCATGAAGCAAACTTTGTTGCATGGACGACTCCTGTAGTTGCAGTAATTGTTTTGCTCACCGTTTATGATTATCTAAAGCTGAGTGAGGTAATAATACAAAATGCAGATGGTAACTTGCAGTTTCTTTTCATCTTGAAACTTCCTGGTTTTGCTCTGCTGATTTCATTAAAGAATTAAAAATACACAAAGAATTATTAGACTGCTGGTGGCTTTATCTTTGCTGAAAACATGACCGCGTGGGGAGTCTTAGAGATGTCAGCGGCTCCGTGCGTCAGCGCAGCACAAGGTTTATTTTCCTTATTGGAAATGCAAGTTAACATCTGATGGGTTGTTTTTTGTCTCCCTGCCCAGATAAATTTCTAGAAAGACAGGTCTTGTTTTTCATCTTGATATCATATTAATGATGTTTACGGGTGAGTCCTGAGGAACTATCTGGTGCAAAAGCCTGAAAGAGCAAAAGTATTGCAGAGTTATCCTTTAAATAAAAGTGAAGCCACCTCCAATTATGGAGCTTGAAATGGGGAATTGATTAAATAAATGCTTTACATGTTTCATTCTGCATGAGGTCAGAGCTGTCTAAACCCAAGAGGATGATGTGACTATTAACATAAAAGAATTTCCATGTATGACATACTAAGAGATGTTTGTGAACAACTTTGATATCTCCTTTCCTGATGTCTCCAGAATATTCCTGATAAGCTCCACAGCCCAGGGGACCTTTAGAGGTGCCTCATAAAATAAGAATAATTGATGTCACAAATGCATCATGTCCTAAACACTCCGATGTTGGTGGCTTTAATTAATTTAAATGTGCTCTGTACAAAGTTTCCCTCTGGAGGGAAGAGTGAACGTGGTGAACTGGTTTCTGGGAAAATGGGTGTGCCGCATCTGCACTGTGACAAGGTCTTCCTGGTGGCCTTTGCCACTGGAGGGAGCCTCTGTGTCCATGGGAGCCTCCCATGAAGCACAATGTCTCTGAGTGGGGCAGAATTGGGTCCATCAGTACTGGCTGGGGTAGGGTTCAGCCTGTTGGTGTGTGCCATGGCAGAGGTAGCCTCAGGTGTTCATGCTTTGGTCCTAAAAAAGTAGGATGAATGTCCTCTGTCAGAGGAGCTCGCAATTCAGCTGAAAACATAGTCTAGGTATTTATTTCTTCTTACATGTTTTCAATGCCTCTTTGTTCTAATTCTTGAGTAATCTAGCTGGAAGAAGACCCTTCCCCTCCAAGGATGCATCCCAAAACTGCTATTTGAAAACAGGGGTCTTAAAGCAAGTATGAAATTCACCCCTACCAAAGAATTCTAGCTAAGTACTCTGGATTCTCCTCCCAGTTAATCTCTGGAGTGTTTTGGAGATCCCTGGCAGATCTAGGAACTCAATCCCAGCTGTGATATTAAGATATCACAGTCCCTTAACTACAACATTATTAACTCTTTTCAAAATGTTCCCACAACATGGAATTTTCTGCGTAGAATTTTCCATGTAGAATTTTCTTTATTTTTTTCCTACCTCTTTTTTTTGTGTTGTACTTTAGAGTGACTAACAAAGGTAATGAAGTGGAAAGAGTAATACACGCTGCATACACAACAATATAGAATATTAATATTGTCAATGCCTATTAACTTTAAATTGTTTTAGAAAATTAAATCCTTGTGTGAGGCAGGGAGAGCAGTAGTAATGATTCTTGCCTAGCTAAGAGATGGTTTATGTGGTCAAACCAGTTCAACTTCAGAGCACAGGAGTTTTGTTTGTAAAGCTGAGTCAGGAGAGCTTGCTAATGAAGAAATAATCAAAGGGAAATGCTTGGGGACGCATGCTCTGCTGATGCAGGTCTGCAACATTCATTCTCTTCACTTCAAAGTGGCTCTGCTGGGTTACGTCATCCGAATGCAGATTGTATCAGCACGAATTCTGCCTGTTAGGTGAACGTGAAATGTAGTTGCAGGTTGGTAGCAAGAGTTAATTACATATTTATGTGTAGATCCATGTTTTTTACGGTATCAGAAACTTTGGAGTTCTGATTTTGGACAGACTAGAAGTGAAAGTTGAATAATTCAAAATTTGAGGTAGTGAATCAGTCTAATTAAGACAATGCCAGAAATTACCTTCATATATCTCCTTTAACGTGATAATATTGCCCAACACGAGGCGTCACCTGCAGCTATTATCCTAATGCAGGTATTTGCATAAGCAATGCCTTAATGAGTGTTTGTGAAACTTTTTCAGTCCTCAGAACATTCCCATGGTACTTAATTATGCAGGGTGTTTCCAGAAACACCTCATAAATCCCCATTTAAGGCAGAATAAGCATGATTTAGTGAAACTGCAGCTACTTGGTGGGGGGGGGAGACACGGGACGGGGACATCCATGGTTTAGGTATATGGCAGAGTGAAGGGTGGTCTTCTCCAAGTGTATATACCAGCTCAAGAGAAGACAACCTTTTCTGAAGGTCTTTTGATAACATCTGGTGGGTAAAAAGGGGAAATCTTGTATGATGGCCTCATGACATGTGCAGTTGCTGGCTGGCTTTGTGCTTTCCAGCCTTGTTAGATGTGAGGGGCTGGTTCGTCTCTTTGTCTTTACCAACACATTTCTAGGGCTTAGCAGACCTGCAAAAAACACAAACCCTAAATGTAGTAGGAGAATACAGACCTTGTAATTTTTTTTTGTTGTTGTTTGTTTGCTTCTAGTGGGGATTGAACTAGACTTTGAATACAGGAAAATGATGAAAAGTTGTCAAAATTACCAGTTGGTGTGATAAACTTGGAGAAAATAAATGTTGAAGGAACACACAAGGGAATGGAATGAGGGAAACAGGGCTCACCAGGTACTGATCAGAACTGCACTGAAATTTTGTTATAATGCAAGAAAATGGATATCCTGGATTGTTCACAGCAGGAAAGCAAATTAAATTCTTGAAATGATGTAAAATCTGTTTGGAGTTTACCTAGTTACATACTCTCTCTGATCCCAGTGTGTGTGGTTTTTGTCAATCCTGTTTTTCATTGTGTGGGTGGAAACCAGAGTGATGCAGAGAGGTTGAGAAGATGCTGAGTTAAGTTGACTTTTAATACTTGTCCTCCACAGCTCCCTCTGGTTGCCCCACATGACATTGCACCACCTGCCTCACTTCCCCTTTTAAGTCTTGCATTTCTCTTCTCGACCGCTTCCCAGGCACCCATCTCTTCATTGCACAGCATCAGGAAGCAGCCCATCAGTAACAAACTGTTTTCCTTGTCATATGTAAGCCCTTGCCTTAGGAGAATTATTATCTTCCTTTAATATGCACATAATTATGGATGCTGAAGATGCTGGTTGGCCTCCTAGAGATAGATAAGGAACAGACTTGGCTGGGTTATAACCATGTGCATCAGCTTTGTATTGCCTGTCATGTCACAATTGAAATGAAGACTTCATTGTGTTGGCTGTGAAATAGCAGCAGAAGGGATGGTTCCTGAATGGGATCCAATATATGATCATCAGTCTGACCTGTCAGAGGGTGGAGAAGGAGCCATTGTCACCCTTTATGGATCAGGAACAGATACACAAAAGTAAAAGGCTGAACTGTCATTCCTGGTGAGCACGGGTGAAGGAGAAGATGGAGCTGGGCCATTTGTGGAGATGCATGGTGAGGGAATGAAAAGTGATGGGTGTAAACTGAAACAAGGGAGGTTCAGGTTGACATAAGGAGGAGAAAAAAGAATTGCCACTAAAGGGGACCCTCAGCATTGTGGTCTGAAGTCACAATCATAGAATTGTTTTGGTTGGAAAAGACCTTTTAGATTGAGTCCAGCTGTTGCTCCAGCAGTTCCAGGGCACCATTAAACAATGTCCCTCAGCACCACATCTCCATGGCTTTGAAACCCCTTCCAAGGATCACAGGGACACCAAAACTGCCCTGGGCAGTCTGAGCCAGGCCTGGACAACCCTGGAGGGGAAGAAATCGTTCCTCAGCTCCAACCTGAACCTCCCCTGGCACATCCTGAGTCCAGTTCCTCTTGTCCTATCAGTATTAATCCAGCCTGGAACAAGAGGTTGCATGGGACACCTCAGAAAATGTTAGAAATGCAGAATTAGATCATCTGGTACATGTTGCCTTCATCAAGCTTTAGCATCTCTTGTTTTCAGTCATGTTTTCAGGGTGCAGATCTGAAACATTGCTCTAAAGCTCAGTTGTTTCTTAATGACTAGCAAACACAAGCTCAGACTTGGCACATAAAAAAAGGGAGAGTTTTCAGTTGTGTGGCATCAGAGTTTGCTGAAGCACTGATGACTTGTAGTACTGTAGTGTGGTGCCTGCAGAAGAGGTTTTACATCCCTCACGAAGTTCTTTGAAAGGATTTGTGCTCATCCTTCCCCAGGTTATAGTTAAGTGATTTTTTTTTTTTTATTCTTTTTCCGCCCCCCTGGGGGAATCCCACATACTCATCTCAAATTTTAAAGACAATTTATGGAATGGAAATCAGAAGTTATTTAATCAGGAACAAACCGCAGGAATGTAAACAGCTTAAGCAGAATGAATAAAGTATTTCTAGTGATCTGTGGGTGTAGCAGCTCAATCTGATGTGAGTCATCCTGAGTCCTCCCTGGCAGACCTCAGACTTGGGGTGGTTACAGGGTGAGAAATGGTGTCCGGTGCACAGACCTCTGCCCCCATGTACCTGCCCAGGAAGGGGTGGGGGTGATGAAATGTGTGACTTTTAATGGAAATTGAAACACTGGAAGCTCAACAGCTTGAACTAATGATGGCTATATTAAGTATTATGAGTGAAGTTTTTATGCATGATTCGGAGTGATGTTATTACTTGGTATTTGAATGTATTTGATAAAACGGTTTGGTTCATCCCTGCTTTTAAGCTAAAGCAGGTTAGATTTAGATTAGACATTGGGAAGAAGTTCTGTACTAGGAGGGTGGTGAGACACTGGAACAGGTTGCCCAGACTAGCTGTGGACTTCCCTGGATGTGTTCAAGACCAGGTTGGATGAAGCTCTGAGCAACCTGGTCTAGTGGGAGGTGTTCCTGCCCGTGACAGGGGAATTCGAACTAGGTGATCTTGAAAGTACCTTCCAACTCAAGCCAGTCTACAAATCTATCCCGTTTGTTCTGGTATTATGTGTGAGAAAAGAGAAAACATGTTTTTGAGGATTTTGAACTTGTTTCTTCTAAATAACTGTAGGTAGATGTTATTGCTCACAAATTCCTTGAGAGGGCAGAGCAAAAACTTGGTATGAACAACATAAAAAGCTGTATATATAAGGAATGAAAAAAGAAGAAGAATGTAAATAGTCTGAGCAGTTTATCCTGGTCCTGTGCATAGGAGAATCTCTTTGAAACTGGAGAGGGAAAGAGAAGGGTGTTGGGGAGAATCTGGATCGGAAAGTCTGCTGCATGGGAAGGCTTTTGAAGTGACAAACCATCCCTTTGCACATTCAAGGATGCTTATCAGATGCACTCAATGTAGATTAATAGCTACTTGGTAGTAAAGATCTGATTCCAGGGCATCTAAATTGCGTTATATGATGCTAACTTTTCGGCACTTTTGCTGGTGCAAATCCGTACAAAGCACAAAGGAAGTATTTTGAAACTCTTTCCTTGAGGACATTTGGAGGTTTCCCAGTGAATGAATTTACCCCGGATGACCCTCAGAGAGGCACTTCCCATGTTCGAGGCATTTGGGAGTGTAAATCTGATGAAATCAAATCCCAGGCTCTATGGAAATGGCGCAAGGGGAATAAAACCAGACTTCTAATACACACTATGGACCTGAGTGATCCTTCCCCTTCCTGCAGACCACAACCATGCAGAGTGCCAACACCAGTGCTGCAGGTGCCTCTCCTCCTTCATAGCATGGCTGTTGCCCAGTGGTCTGGGTCACAGAGCAGCTGAGTATATTCACAGCAAAATTAGGTGTGGCATATACACACCAGGTCATTTATGGTTATGTTGACCAACATGGGTTTTGCACAAATCCCTGGGGAAGGAGAAAGGACAGAGGCCATACTCTTGTTGAAGGCTTTGGGCCAAATGAGTAAGGCTCCTCCATGACAGACTCAAGAAGAAGCATCATGGCTGAATCTGTAGGACAAGTGTGGGTGGTGGTAAAGAGCAGCATGATTTTAGTGGGTGGATGGTGGCTACTAGTGCTTGTCTTGATGATCCACTATTGTATAGACCACTACTGGAGATCTGTTCATGGAGCTAGACTGTTACAGGGTACGAATATCCAAAATACATATTATGTATTCGTGCATGAGGCATTTAAAAAGAGATGTAGATGAGGTGCTGAGGGACTTGGTTTAGCAGTGGGATTGGCAGCATTAGGATAAGGGTTAGACTCGATCTTAAAGGTCTTTCCAATCGAAATGATTCTATGATGCAAACTGAGCATACTGCAGATTGGAGTGTAGGGAAGCGAGATGTTTGGATTCCACTGCTTTGGGATATGTCCCAGGCACTTTAAAAATCACTCGGGGGCGTGGGGGGTGATTTGTTCAGAATAAAATGAAATTAGAAAAAGCTTTTCATGAAAAAAAGGCAAGCTAATGACAATTTCACTTGGCAAATGACTCTTGCAACCCCCATACATGTGTTTCTAAGGTGTAGGTGTTGCTCAACATTCGGATGTCTAAATCAGCTTCATTTTGCAATGCTCTGCACGTGTCCGAGCATAATTAATGTTTACGGAGGATTCTGAAAACTCTTATTTGTTCTTACTGAAAGGATCCTACAAAAGCCATCTGAGGGTGGGTTTGATTTATGGAAAAAGAAGTTGCAGGTCTAATTTGTGGGCTCGAAGAACTTGAGTAGATTAGTTTGCAGAAAATGTCCAGGGCGATGAAGAAGGCTGTTGTAAACATGGTTCTCTGGAAATTAGTGGGGGAAAAGGGCTCTGCTTTAAAATCTCAGCAAGCAGCAGCTTTTGTCTCTGTCTTGAAGATGTAAATGTTCATGTAACTTTTCACAAATTTACTGCTACAAGCCCTGATAAAAATTAGCCACTTATTTTTCCTTTTTTATTAGAAAAATGTTTTGAAAGCACAAAATAATGGGGGGGGGGAGTGATTGATCCTCCTAAGTCACACAGATGATTAAAAGCAGAATTGCCCCCTCTCCTGGGCCTGTGGTGCCTCTTGGGAACATGAGCACATTAATTCTCAGCCTAATAACTAATTAGTCCTCACTATTACCATATGTTGACCAATAGATATGTATATTTGCGTTGCACCTTTTCACATTGCAGATTCTTCTTGTGCAAGTTGTCCCAAGGGAATGACGCAAAAAGAAGGTTCTAGTGCCCTGCTGCTTCCTGTACATGTTTGGTGAATGTTTTTTTGGTGGGGTTTTGGTTGGGTTTTTTTTTGGTTTTGTTTTGTTTTTTTTTCTCCTAATTTTGGGGAATAACCTTGAGTAGGCTGGGAATTCATTCTAGGACTTTGAGCTTATTGGGTGGTGACGGAGTTAATGCTGGCGTGGGTGTCAAGCCTCACCAAGGTGACAATGCCAGTTCCAGTGGGTCTCACCAAGGTTCAAGAAGTATGTGTAGAGATGGGGGGGAAAAAAGGAAAACCCAAAAGTGTGTGCTGCATGGTAATATTTAATGGCAATGAAAAGCAGAATATACATGCACAAAATTAGATGGATAGGATATAATCAGAAGAGTTCCAGGACTTCATGAGAATCTACAGTGAATCTCCGGTTCCACGGTTTTGCATAGGTTGTTCTTCTTTGATCGGAATTATTTTACAAAGGACAATTGCTATTACAATTTCTTAAAGTTTTGTTTGTTGCTTTTTTTTTTTGCCCTGGTTTGCATCAAATGAGATATAGGCAGAAAAATAAGCAGGGAAACCATTACATCATGGGTCAAAGCAGAAATAAAGCGCAAGAAAGACTTAGAAATGCCAAGTAGAGCAGATTTTTTTTTAATGATAAATGTTGGTTCAGCAAAATTTGATAAAATATAATTTTGGAAGACAAGATTTTCAGTCACAGAATTTTGAAATATTTTATGCTTTTTATTTTGACAGAAATTGATAGTAAAAAGTCCATGTTGGCATAAAAGCTTGCATTTATTGAGATACATTTTTATCAAACCAAAAATATATATTTGAAAATCTTGTTTCTTGGAAAATCATTTTTTAAATTTCATCCTAATTTTGAATAAGACCAATAGCAAAATTTCAGTTTCTTGTAGTTTGGAAATTCTAGTCCTCATGCAGGTTTAATGCCAGGAAGCCATATTGACTCCACTGGGAATTATGGGAGCTCAGCACTTCTATAATCCATTATCCATAAACTTAGTCGTGATCAGTCTTACTGTTCAGTTCTGCTTTCCACTTAATCCACAGATATCCATGTTGGATTTAAGCTGGCCAGCAAGTTCTACAACAAAGTTGTTTGGAGCAGTGAGGAGGAAAAGGATTAAAGATTCCTGTATCATGAAATGGTAATTCTGAATTACATGCTGTCCCAGAAATGCACATATCCCTAAACCCATGAGATCCCCTGGAATCGAGAAGGTTCTTGGCATCGAACAATGCAGTAGATCCCACTAGGGTTTGCTGGGGGAAAGTGGTGACGGTTGGGCCGGGATATATCAGGGAATATGGCGCATCGGGGTCCCCTATGTCCACTATTGTGTCGGGGTATTTTATGATATGGGTCTCATTGGAGGTGAGGGCAAACGGCTCAGGGCATATCGCTCCCGGCGGAAAGCAGCACTCGTTGTAGGGAGACATGTGGCCGATCTAGACCTGAAACACAGGAGGAGGGGAGGGAGAGAAGGCACTTGTTAGTCCAGTGAGAAGTTTACATGTTATATATCCAGATTTTGGGAAGACAGGAGCATGTTTTGGATATCAGGATTACTGGCAAAAGCTGAATTCACAAGGTACAAATAGCTCAGGTGACAGTTAAGCATTTGTCCAGTTTCCTTTTCCCATCCAGTAATTCTTCTCCTTCCTGAATTACCCTTTTCTTCCTAAATCACCCTTTTGAACTTTGTTGTTTTGATATTTGATGACATTTTCTAGATCACCACTGTTTCTACCCTTGTCCTATCACTTCTCTTCCTCACAGAATTTTTCAGTGTGTTGTGCTGCTCTAACTCCTCTTGTTGCCAATTCAAACCCTGCTGAAAACCATAACCCAAATTTAACTCAGTGCTCTAAACATTGATTTTAGTGCTCACTCTGCTGGCAAACCTAAAACACGGGGGTGAAGTTAATTACCTTATCTCGCCTGATTAGAAGCGGAACAGTAGGACCTGGGATGGAGATCCACCCATCTTTTATTAGTCTCATTATGTATCACTGGGATTACAGGATCTTATATCTGGAATCAACAGCTCCTGAAAAATGTGCCTAATATCAAGGCCAAATTTTCCTGGGCATTGTATAATTATCAGGCTGTCATCACCCTGAATTGTGCCCACACTAATTAGGCAAGGCAAACAGAGTGAGGGAGAAGGGCTAATTTTCTTTATCCATGTGAAACTGGAGTGGCAGAGATTCAGAGCTGGCATAAAGAATGGACTTGAACTGATTTGCCAAAATAAGTCCCCACATTTACCCCAGGAAAAGGCAAAACTCAGGGGAGATTTCTGGTGTCTCCATTGAAATATCTTGTTTTTACCACAAGCCATCATTGCCATCTCCAATCCTCGGAGCTGCGTCTTCAACTTCTTCTGACTGATTCTAAGCTTTTGACTTGAAGGTAAGGAAAAGGCAATGATGGAATATTTTGCCAGCTAAAGAGCTGGATCTGAAATGACTAATTTTTGCCTTTGGAAAAAAATTGCTACCACAAATCAGGCTAAGGGGAGAGAACCTCCAGTGGTCCAATGCAGACAACCAGTTTCTCAAAGTTTGTCTTGGTACTGGTGAAGAAAGGTGAAAAAGGAGCGCTTGTGTCCCTCTAGATCTGGGCATCAACTCCATAAATGTATTTTAAACAAAACAAGCAGTAAAGTGGCTTTTTAGTAAGAAAAATCTGAGTTCCAGTCTCTGCAGGACTTCGAAAACATTTAGGACAAGCTTTCCAACTGTCAAAAGACACCATAGCTTCCTTGAAGACAGATGAGGTGACAGCATCATAAAAGAAATTATTTTTTTCAATGATGATTTCTTTAATGAAGCCTAGTCTTTACCATATGAAAAGAAGGTTGCCAGTATGAAATCATCAAGACTCTTTTTAGAGTTCTGAGGGAGTTTTCTATGCCAGCCCTGGTTTAAATGGACTGCCGCCCTGAACACCAAGGTAGGTTGCAAACGCCACCTTTCCCCTCCTAAAGCGTAAAACTTAAATTGACTTACAACTGAAGGACAATGGAAAGGATATTTCTGGAAGAAGACCCCCTTGCCATTTCCTAAATTTAATCTATTATCTGTTAATATTTAGATAGCAATAAGTAATTGATTCAAAATTGACTTACCTCGATCACCAAGGAGAAGAGTTTAAGAAAAGTGATTGGAAGGGTTCTGTGTAGCAAATGCTTTTATACACTTAGTCAAATTGCCTGGAGGATGTGACACCCTCTTTGCATGAAGTCTTAATTAGTTGCAAAACAAACTTTGCTGCATGCATAACTTCTGCAAGTAATGAAACTGTTTTGCTCACTGTTTGTGTTTGTTTGCTGCTGGGTCTTCACAGTGTGCTAAGTACATGCTACACCCCACAGGCACTTGAACGTTTCATGGGTCAAAAAGAACTTGATCCACTTTACAAACCACATTTCAGTTATATCGTGAGTTGATGGAGCGTTTTTTAATTTGCATTTCTTTTTTTCCCCCCTTCTCCTCAAATTCAGCCTGTGAAAGGGATTCAAGAGAGTACTGGTAGCACCATTTACTGCCAAGGAATAGGAATTTGCATTCATTTCCCAAATCTGACTTGTTGTTCAGTGTGGAGGAGAAGAGAATTTTCCTCCCAAACACTTTACAGGACACTGAACGTAACAATGTGGCTGTTACCCTGCTCAGGGAATATTCATGGCTGAGGAGAACTCAAATTGCTAGCCACTTTCCCAGTGAGACTGGTCACCTCTGGATAGGACTGAGCTCTACGTTATCTAATATACACTTTAGCCTTTACAGATCTCACTCACATAGGATTTAAGTGGAGCATGTGAGTTTGTTTCAGGTCTCTTTGCAGGGTTTGACCATGTTGCAATTAAGGGCAGGTAGATGCCACCCACAGATGGGTGGGTTTTTTTTCTGCCACTGACTCAAAGTCAAGTCGCAGAGCATCATAGAGCTGTGTGGTTGTTTTTTGGTATTTGGTTTGGATTTTGGTTGTTTGGTTTTTTGTGCTTTTTTGGTTGGGCTTTTTTTTGTTGTTGTTGTTTTTTTTCCCCACAGCTTTTTGACCAGGTTGAAAAGGACAATATTATAGGAAATGGAGGGCTGCAATGGGCTGTTCTGAAAGTGATGTTTCCATCCAGGCTGTGGCTTGCTTGTTTTTTTGTGACAGTACCAAGGTAGAAACTGGGGGATGGGAAAATACATAAGAAATAGCTTTATCCGGATGAAAACTTAACGCAAATGAGACATAAGGTTAATGTAAGACTACCAAAGAACTGGAGAAAATGAGGGGCTGTCAATTTGTCAAGATTTCTATTAATGAGCCAGATGTATGGATTTAAAAATATGTATGTAAGCACTTGAAAGAGGAAATCAATATGACAGAAATAATGTGTTAGAGAGGGAAATTAGGATTCATGTGGAAACAGATTTCTGCAAAAGCCACCAGCTAGTGCAACCAGGAGTTTCTTGGCATAAGTCACCTGAAGTGCCAGTTCATACATCAGTTTTTTAATATGCTAGACTTATTCTTAATTAATCTTGCTGTAATATCAGGAGTAGGGATCAATTACATCTTTGGGGATGCACTTAAACAGTACAATAGAAGTTGTGTGTTGCATTAGTGAAGTGCTTTATCTGCATAAACGACTTGGAATGGCTCTGAAATCTTTTGTTCTGTTCACAAGTTCCTGTAAATGCCTTTGCCTTAGGACCCCTGCTAATGTGCTCTCAAGCTACCATAATTTAGGATATGCAGGAAAACTGTAAGTAAATAATAATTATGAACAAAGGAATCCTTCCTCCTAGCTTGCAAGGCAAGGATGGGAGTCATGTACTCTTCCCAGCACCACACAATGGCTACCCTTCACTTTGAATATAAACCTAGTGAGAGAGAAATTATAGTTTTGACAGTCTTTGACATGAAGCCACAGGGGCTGATGGTTGCTTTATGGCAGCAAAGTATTGTGGAGAACTAAAAAGCTTTCTGGGACTGGAATAACTAAAAAAAGTGACCCAGCTGAGAGGACCCCAGTGAGGACTTGCCTTTTCAGGATGAAAGGTGGTGTTGCCACTTTTTCCAGATCCAAGGGGGAATCCCTAAAGGCTCCTCCTTTAAGGGACAGAGAAGCAGTTGCTGCTCTGAAGAACATGAAGATCTAAGCCTGAAATTTATTATTTGTCTTCTTTTCACAGCCTCTTGTGTCACAGTATGTTGTGGGACTTCTTCTCCTTGAGACTTACTCTCTGCAGTTTTGGGTGCTATATAGAATGCTACCTTGCGCTTCCCTTGCAGCTTAATTTTTCATTGCCTTTGGCAAATTTTAATTCTAGTTATTATCTGGGTTTAATAGTGAAGCATAGAGGCTAAATGAATTGTCAGAGGTCACTTGGTGAGCAAATGGAACAGCCTGGAGTAAAAGAGGCTTTCCTCATTGGCATTTATCATATTATTTATAATTTGGATTCCAGCAGCTCTTTGAAGTCTTAACTGAGGTTGCATTGGATCAGGCAAACAAAGGGCAAGTCCCCACACAGAACAGTGAGCGTTGGAACTGATTAGACCTGAGAAACAAAAGAAGGGATCACTATCTCTTTTACAAATGCAGCCTTAATGCCTGGGGATTAAGGGAGGGGCCATCAGTATGGAAAAGCACAGCGAGTACTCTTGGATATGACCTGGAATGACTTCTTCAGTTTGACATAGGAAAATTGTGGCAGGCAGGAAGTAAACACAGATTTGGGTTTCAGTAAATTAATTCATTTTGAGACAATTCATTACATTCATCTTCTCCCAGTGCTGTTTCCAAAATAAACTGAGGATTTGGGGTAACAACTCAAGCTATAGGATGACCGAAGCATGTACAACCACAGCTATGCCAGTGGTTTGGACACCAGAACATCCTTCCCTCTGGGATATCCCTGTTTACAGGAAAGATAAAAGATCTGAAACTGAATCTCAAGAGATAAGTGACCAAAGGGTTTCAAAACCCTTGTGTTGTGGAGATCCAATTGGTCTGAACACAACAGTAACTTGTCAGTGCTGGAGATTCTCAAACTGTGCTTCTCCTCCTTAGAATGAGGAGTGAACATTGATTTTTTTTTAATTTATTTTTTGAAATTATTTTTAATTCTTTTTCTCTCTTTACGTAGAGAAAACAGTGCCAAGTTTTTCAAAGCCGTTTAAAGTATTTAAGGCATCATCCCTAGTTAAAATCTGTGGCTTCATTTATGTATTTTGAAACCTAAGCTGTCACTTAAGAAATCTGCAATTACCAAAGCCTGCAAATTACTGACTATGGAGTAATGATCGTTGTTAAAAAAAAAAAAATATTACCCTTTAAATGAAAATCCTATATCAAAAATCATCCCTTAGGTAATGGTTGGTTACCGGGGAGCAATTGTCTCTATGTGGATTTATCTGCTTTTCTGAACAGTTAAAGAAGGGAAAAATAAAGATAAATAGGAGGCCTGTGTTGTGGGAAGGTTCTTAAATTAATTGAAAGATTAAAGAAGCCTTTTTTTGTGTGTCAGGTCCTAGTTAGCTATTCAGATTATTACTTTTTTTTTTCCCCAAGAGTAAGTTCTGTATTCTGTGTGCATGTGCCAGAACAGTTCTGATTGGACATATTCTGACTTTTGCATTCTGCTATCTAACTTTCATGAGAGATGTACAAGCGACTGATCCTTTCCCCAGATCATTCTCCTGACTCCTGAAAAGGCATCTGAGTCTTTATTAAGGGTGTTATGGCCTTCCAGTATCTGAAGGGGGGTTACAAGAAATCTGGGGAAGGACTTTTGACAAGGGCTTATAGTGACAGGATAAGGGGTGATGGCTTCAAACTGAAAGAGTGGAGATTCAGAGTACAAATTAGAAAGAAGTTCTTCACTCTGAGGGTGGTGAGACCGTGGTACATGTTGCCCAGGGAAGCTGTGGATGTTCCATCACTGGATGTGTTTAAGACCAGGTTGGATGGGGCTTTGAGCAACGTTGTCTTGTGGGAGGTGTCCCTGCCCATGGCAGTGGGGTTGGAAAGAGATGATGGTCTCTTCTAAGCCAAACCATTCTATGATTAATAAAGGGTCTTTTTCTTGTTATTTTTTTACTGATTGTGCAGTTCAGCTCCTTTTGCGACCTAAATGCAAATGAAGTTAAACAAGATGAGGAGGCCATGCATGTTCACATACTTGTTCTGTTTTCACATAGTGGGCAAGTGCATGTTTGTGTGATTTCCTGAGTGATTGGTTTTGTCCAGGAAGGTTCTGGTTTTTCTGTGCAACAAGTTTCACCTGTTGCTTATTCTGAGAAATCCAACATCAGGGCAATGCTACTTTTCCAGTGAAAATCAAACAAGAATGTAGTATGACACAAGCTCCTTCATACATAACTAGAGAATGCCCTTTAGTAACCTTGACACACATTTCAGGGTGACTTTAACTCTGTTTTAAAACACTGCAATCATGCTGGATGCTTAAAATATGATAATAAGTGTTTTGCATGGTTAAATAATTAATGAGAGTTTGCAAAGTGCTTTGAAATCCTTTAATCTGGAACTTCCGCAGGCTGTTCCCAGTGACTGGTGTTGCTTTGGGATCTTTAAAAAGATGTCTATTTTACAGGACTAATTTAGATGAGGACCACTGATCAGGTGAATTAATAAATTAAAAAAAAAAAGGGGGGGGGGGGGGGGGAAAAAATATCAACTAAAAAAGCAAAATGTGTTTTGGGGGAAAGTGGTGGAGCATGAACACTCTTTATACTAAAAATCTCCCAGTCAAGATAAGATGGTCCCTCAGCAGTGGCAGCATCTTGCCCTAATATCTTGCATAGTTACAGTAGATTGTACATTCAACCTGCAAAGGGATATTCTTTGGGTTATTTTGCACTCACCTGCAAATCCAATCCCAGTATTAGGGTGGGGATAGAGAGTCCTTTTTGCTGCTCAACTTTGTCCCTACAGCCACCTGCTAAAACAGATGATAGAATTTTGCAGCAATCTGATGGTAGAATCAAATGTCTTTGGACTACTAAGATTAAGTAGCAAAAAAAACGCCCAAAATTTCCTGCTCCCTATACATCAGGTAGTGTGAAATAGGATTTGAGGGGTGAAGTGACTGGGGAACAAGACCATCAGACTGGTGACAGTCTGAAGAGTCTGGTGGTTGTGCCACTGAAGAGAGGCTGGCTCTTGAAATGCGCTCAGAAAAGGGAAATAATTTGTCACTGAGATGACTTGTAGACTGAGGAAAAAAAGAAGATTAAAATTATAAGGCTTTATAATCATTGCAATGACACAAACTCATGGAATAGATTATTTATATCTACTGGGATCCAGAGTCACCCAAAACTGTAAGGGGTGAGTGGGATTTAATCCAAATGTGGTGTAGGGTTGAAAAAAAGACATTATGGGGCCAGGAATCATGACCTGATTACAGGCTGATTACTGGAATGACCTATGTGACTTTGATTTGTTTATCTTGTAATTACTCAACCTGTGGGTGAGCGAAGCCAATACCACATTTTAATTATAATAACACAGTGCTCTGTGCATATAAATCATTAATGAATACTTCTGATATGATATTTGATCCAAGGAGGACGCAGAGCTTCCTGATAAGCGTTATTGCCCCAGGGATTCCTCCAACATACCTCATAATTTAGGAGGGATTGACAGGGGGGTGGTGGTGGTGGGGGATGGAATAAAATATACTGCTCTATTAGAGAAGCAAACAGGTAGCAGATAAACAACTCCAGGCAGGAAATCTATCTGTAGGGAAGGGCAGATCTCAGGGTGCGTAAGACACTTTCCCTGACTCGCTTGTCCTGTGCCCTGACAGCTGCAGCTTATGACACAACAGCCACAGGATGAACTACATGGGGATGAAAAAAGTCTTTGCCATCCTTGGTAGCTGCAGCTTTCCACCCAGATTCTTACTGGCAGACACTTTAATTGGGGTTGGTGCTCAAATAAGCACCCCAGGGATCAACCAAAGCTTGAGTGTGGAATGACACTTACCTACCAGAAAGGGCTAGGGTGGCCAGAAATGTGCTTTGACATTTTGTTTCTTCTTCTTTAGCAATTTCTGTCTAGACGGGACACTGAAATAGAAACAATTACAATATACCAGGGTTCTCAGTGCAATAAAGTGTCAAGGCGTGTCTCAGACCCTTCCTAGCGTAAAGGAGCCCCCTAATAGTGAGGTCACTCGATGTGAAGTTTTTACTGTGAATCTTGAGCAGATGTATGGCTCTTCTCCTAGTAGAGCTGAGAAAAATATTTTTCCCTGAGAAGGACATGCTGTGAAAGGGAGAGAAGCAAGAATTTAGGATTTATATGAACCCCTGTTTTTCTCTCTCTTCTTCTTTTTTTTGGTTTGGTTTTGGTTTTTTGTGGTAACAGCAGGGACAGGCACAAAGCTTGTGGCGTCAGGTTAATGCTTGAGAAAGTAAATGACTGGTGTTGGTGATTTAAAAAAAAACAAACACCAAACAAATCCATATTCCAACTTTATTTTGTGGCCCAGTGCTGCTGCATTAAGAATTTAGGGTAGCTGTGGATCTGCTCCAGAAGTTTTGTAAAAAGTTATTATTATGACACAGGCAAAACTACTTTTTAATGCAGAAATTAATGACCCTGGTTTCTGAAGCTATTAAATATTGCCTGCTTAGGGAGGAACTGTGACTCTCAAATTTAAAATCATGTTATTATCCAAGTGACAAAACTGTCGTGCACTTGCAATATTTGCATAGTATATACACTTTGTATGTCTCAAGCAGTAATTAATATTTGGGCATAACTTTGAAGTTCTTTCCTTTAAAGAAGAAGCTTCAATATCATTATACAGCCCTAGGGACCTGCAGACAGACACACCTCAGTGGCTTATGAATGTTGAAGGGAGGTAATGAAAGATGGAGATTCTGATATTGCTAGGTAGAAAGCATTAAGTGAAATGTGCTTTTTTGGAATGAAAGGGTATTTTGTAAGGACATCTCCATTAATCCTGGAATTGATTGTTTATTCCACCTCAATGATTGTGATAGGATGCAGGCCCAAGGAATTTGGTTTTTCTCTGAACTGAATTCTTAAAATAATACAAATAAAATCACAAATCTGGGTGTGGTATTTTGTAGGAACTCTGTTGGGTGGATAAATTCAGACCTTCGGTTTAATTCTTGTCTTCTTGTGTTAATGATGTATTAGACTCTATTTTAATGAATGAAGTGTCTCTCCTTTCAGAAACTTTTCATACAATCATGTAAAAACTTAAGCTTCAGACTTCATTTTTCTTTCTTTGGTCAGCCAGAATTACCAATTATTTGAATTTAATATAAATGATTGCTTGATACACCATCTGAATGAAGCATTTGGTTTTCTGTGTTTGGGTTATGGTCATAAATCAACTGAAAGTATGTGTTCAAGCAATTGCCTGGGTGCCACCTTCTCATGTGGTCTCAATTGCTTTAATTTCTTTCCTACAGCAGAGCTGTCTGAAGACTGGAAGTGGATCTGGATACCAAATTATGCCAGTGCATAAAACCTTAGATTATTACACCTCTAATTAGGCTAGGGAAACAACTTGTACACTGGCCCATATCCAACACCAGATGTCAATGTTTCCACTGAGAAATGCTTTGTAGGATAATTCTGGTTTGGTCACTTCCTCTGGGGGAATCTGCTTTGTCAGGAAATTGGGTGACATGAAGTACAGAGGTCCATTCCAGTGTGATTCTCTGGTTTACTTTCAAAACCCCACAGTGTGCTAAATTCCTATGTCAGCATCTCTCAACACCTGCAGCACTTTTTCCTTCGAGTTTCATCTCTAACATTTCATTGGATGCTTTTGTACCTTGCATTATCAGAGTCTTTGCTGTTGTCTGTACACGATGATTCAAACTCCTGTTGCGAGAAGAATTGGTACCATGTTGTATGGTGGGAGTTAAAAATAGCTGGAGATTCTACAAAACGAGAATGTAGTGACACAAGTGATAAACTATAACATGGCTTCTGAAGTAAAATAGTTAATAGTAGACTGACAAAATAAAAACTTGTTATGCTGCAGGGTATGTGACTGAATTAGGTTTTTTATCTGAAAAAAAGTTTCATTCTCACAGAGATTCAAACTAAATACATGGAGCAATCCTAAGAACTGGAGGGGAAAAAAACCCTGGAACTACTTTTCCACAAAACATGCAAATTTTCCAATTACATAGTCTGAGCAGAGTCTTGCATCACTCTAATTTGTAAATGGCCCTGAGAAAGACGAGCCAGTGACTAAAATGACAGACAGAGGAGAAAAAATGCATTGCTTTCCAAAGAGAGCACCATAAATGTCTAAATTACCCAAATCAACAGTGATGTCCATTAAATTAATTTGATTCACAATTATGTCACCTAAACAAAGGCTCTGGGGTGGAATGGGGAAGCCAGCAGCAGGGAAAGGGGGAAGGAGAGTTGCAAGTACCAAATCAAAGCATCCTTCATTAGTAGGGAGCACTTTGCATGTGAGATGAGCTTGTTAGCAAACAGATGGCATACGCAAAGGGTGCTTGTGGGCCTGGGGCAGTCTGGACCAGTATAAGAGGCAGTCCAAGTCCAGGCTCTCTCATTCACTTCTCACCTTCTCCTGCTTGGTGAACAAGGTGGGTGAGCTATGGCTGCCTTTGCCTCACTCTCCTCTTATCCTTGTCTTTCTCTTTTGGTCTCAACTGAGTCCTTTTCTTGGTGTAGGTGTTGGTGAGGGCCATGATCCTGCTCCTGACATCTCTGTGCTCCTTGTCACACTGTGGGGAGGTGGGAGAAGGTCGTGGGCTTTCTTTGCAGGGACACCTTGAGGATCA
>JANVCC010000050.1:292116-316492 GCA_025345505.1 Todiramphus chloris collaris | reverse complement strand
GTGCCTCCTGCAAGGGAGGGAGGAGCCAGGGCAGCAAGGTTCTGTCTGGATGCATGGCCAGGCCATGTCTTAGTCTTTACACTCCTGCTTTTCATGATTTTCCTTTTATCTATCATTCTGAATTTCAGTTTGACCTGGTATAATTCTGTTTCTCAATCATCAGTGAAGGGCTTTTATTCAGAAATTAAGGAAAAGTGGAGTCTTGCTTGCTGTCTTTCAGCTGAATGCATCTAATTGTTTCTTTTCCCTTTATAAATATGCATATTCCTTTTGTTTTGTAGAATACTACCTGTCTTTTTATCATTAAACCGATGTTGCATCTGAATTTGAGTTTCATTGTGTCTTTCTTCTCCTGTTTTCATCCCCTGTGGATGGAATTTGCCATTATATGATAAACTGATGCAGAATACCTTCTCAGTGAGACGTGTGAATTGCATATTCACCAAAATCAATGTGATAAAAATGTCATTGTTGTTTACACCCTTGTGAAGCACTGAACAGGTTTCCATATATATTTCAGTTGCTAATTTTTTTCCTGATTTCTTCCCACCCCCCATCTGTGTGGAAAGGTACAATTGTGATTATTTCAGGTTGGGAGCTTTGTGTACTTAGCAATATTTTTTGGTATCTTTGTAACTCTTAGAATTTGCATAATTAGGTTTTCAGTAGCAGTATCTGAGTCTCTATTTTTGGTTCGATTTGAATAGACCGGGCTGTGATGCTTTAGCTGTGACACACTTTAAATTATCTTGACTCAAGGCTTCAAAGGTGAAGTGAGTCTTCAAATCTCATCGGAGTATTAAGACTCTTTATATGATTGCATCATTAATAAATTTTTATGATGGGCTTTGATGTTTTCTCTTTCAAGCCTTTAACAAAATCCAATAAACCTTATTCCTTGGCTAATCCACACAAGAGCTCTCATAATATAGTGGATAAATCACATGAGTGAAGAAGTACAGAAACGGCCACAGGGATTTCCCTTAAGAACAGTTTGGTTTTAATCCTGTTACTCACAATGTAGGAATTTTCTCAAAGCTGTTAAAACTCAGCACATTGACTAAAAGACATCAAAGAATACTAAAGAATACCCTTGTCTGTAAGTGCATAAGCTTGGAGGAATTTATCCAACTCTTTTGCTCTCCCACTGGAGAAGGAGAGCAGTAAGAATGCGATTTGTGTAATTTCAGATGAGTCTGTACCTTCTGCAGGATTTTCTCCTTGAGAACCCACAAAAAGCTGTTTGAAACTACAAGTATCATAATGTTGAGATAGAAATAGTGGAGGAACCAGGGGGAAGGTTCCTGGCATTCAGGTTCACTTCTGGAACCAGTTCAAATATCCACACAGTAGGGTAAAAAATGTAGGTTTATTTGTTTGGGGTTTTTTTAATGCTTTACACTTCAGTTCTAAGTTGATGTTTGTTGTTTTTTCCTTAAGAATTACTTGCAAAGTTACCAAATTATGGAGGGAAAAAGTTTAGAGGTACGATGGGATATGTCCACTTTTAGTCTGTGGCTTGAGGCAGCAAAAGCAATGTATGAAAGCTGGTAAATCAAGAGGCATTAGACTGAGTGGAGTCTCTGCTCAAACTTTGGTTTTGATGAGTGTATTTTCTAACCAAATAATTGAAGGGACTGCTGCACTTACACAAGCGTGCGCTGCCCTGTTGACAGAACTGGTGTGACTGAATTAATTATTCACTCAGATCTGGGAGGAATCACTGATTGCACTCTGATGTACATCAAAGAATGGCTTCGTTCTTGGTGGCAGGAAGGCGTCTTTCTGTGATGCAAATTGGCATGTCCTGAAATATATGTTTGTGATGCTTGCTGTGAATGAAAAAGCCTGGAGACCAAGACATAATCCTCTAAATCTATGTTTGCTGACTTAAAAGAAAGAAGAAAGCAGTGTCCTGGACCCAGCCATATGTAGGATGTTGACACTTTCATTAAAGGTACCATTAGAGAGACAGTTCCTGAAGAATGTCAACAACAGTTAGAAAGCCGCGTCCCCTTTGCACATTTGGGTTGGAGGAATGGGCACAATCACTGTGCATGTGGATGTTTACAAATTTCTGAGGCTACTGAGGTGCCTTTTTTTTTGCATAAATTAGTTCCCACATATATTTTTGAAGGTGGAAATTTTGTTTTATTTTTTTTTGATAATGAAATTGTTTTGCTTTTGGATTGCAGTCTAAGTTCAGCCTGGTGTTGCATGAGAAGCATACTCTACCCATTAAAAATTCTTTCATCTTCACAATTTATGGGTGCTTTTAATTTCTGGTACTTTTATACTGACTCTATTAGTGTCAATATGAAATTACTCCAAGCCTAATAACGACTTTTTCACAGCTTCTCAGCAGTTTGTTAGCTTGTGGGTGTCTCCTGGATCTAAGATCACATTCAACACATTTACTAAAACTCTTTGTGTGTAATTTGCTGTCTGACCCACTTAAGAAAATTCCCAGTTCACTTGTTCCCCATCTTTAATAAAATCTCTGAGGAGATCTCTAAGGAGGGTTTCAAGCCTTTTGGATGAGTTTTTTGTGACAATTACGGTGGTGTGGAGTTGAGTCATGGTCAAGGAGACAGTTCAGGAGTCTTGTGGAAAATACTGCAGTGATCTCTGATGAGTTTGCTTTTAAAAGACGATGCAATATATCCACTAGAAGCTCTTGTATTAATAGAAGGAAACAGAACAGAAACATTGAAAATTTCTGTGGATGTCATTACAAGTTTCACAGGCACCAGGAACCACCTGATGCTACAGAAATATTGGTATTTCAGAAATTTACATGTTGATGTGTTGCTGTTATTGTTTAGGTCTGGAAAGGAAGGGAAATATTTAAAAGCATAAGTGGGTCAGTAGATAATGTTACTGAACTATGAAAAACAGTTGAAAAATTTGGAAAAAGGTTGATTTAATTTTTTTTTTCTTTCTCTAAAGGACTGCAGGCTTGGTTTCCATAAGAGGCTGTTAAAATACAAATGGCTTCACTTTGTGAAGGTATAAACCCATGTGTGTGGGCTTATATATAGAAAAGAATGATCTTGGTTCAGAGGTTTTAAAGACATCCCATTGGGTGGATGATAGGGGTGTTAAAACCTCATCATATCTCATGAACAGTTTGATAACTTAATGCTGTGAATATGAATCTTACTAAAGAAAATTGTGAAGGACTTAGAAGTTCTTCTTATTTAGGAACTGAAGACCCAGAACTTTTATTTCCCAGATGTCTATGAATCCTTGTGCACAATATTCAGTAACTCTTCTCCAAGGAGAGGTTCAAATCCTGCAGGAGAGATTGCAAAGTCAAGATAAAAAACACATTAAAACTTTATATATACAAATATATTCCACTTATACAATGAATTTCCATCCGTCTTTTGCCATACCATCCAAATTTCATATGATACAATAACACTTTTTTTCTGAATTTCTCTGATTCATTCTCACTGGATGCGGTGGGATTTCAGGCACCTATATGCTTGTGATTCTTTTGCAGGGCCTTTACAAACCACAGATGTTCAGTACAGATTGTTCATATTTTTGGCTGGAGTCAGAGCCTTGTAAACATTGGTGGAGACCAGAATTCATGAAGGATTTACACCCATACTCTTAATAACAGAACACATTGGAGTGATGAATTATGTATGGTATAAACTCTTCCTAATATTTTTCCTTATGACTAAAGTGAAACATACACTGGAGCATAAATTTTGTTGTGACTGAAAGGTGGCACTGGAATAAATTTGGACCATAATACCAGAGGATGAGAGAAACTTGTATGACAGAATATGTATGTCAGAAGATAAGGAAATGAAAACAAAGTCATAAACAGTAAGAAAAAGACATTTAATCAGTTGGAAGCATTTTGCATTCACGCCATACTCATTGGTGAATTATTTAATGCACAAAGGATGTCTGTGGTCCTCAGGCCATCTGAGATGCAGTATAAAAGCAAACTCAACTCCACGTCCTTCCTACCACTTCTCTTCCCTTTTTCCTCTCTTGTGAACAAGGTTAGTTCAAATCTACTTCTCTTTTTCTATTTTCTGAAGTCTTGCTTTTGTAACAATTTGATTGCTGTTCTTTTTTTCTCCACAGTGTTTTACTAGTTGCTGGGTTGGCTGGGGAGGGAAGGAAGAATTTTTCTCTTTAAGAAACTGGTTTTTTTGCTGTTAGAATTGTAGGTATTTCTGGAGTCCTGGCTTGGTCTTATTGATCCTTAAAATGCTGATATAAATTTATTCAAATATAGGTTTTCAGACAAGTTAAGAGACCTAGAAAACAAACAAACAAACAGCCATACCCAAATAACAAACTGAACGGGTAGAAAGCATGTGTGAGGGGGCTGGAACTAGGTGATCTTTAAAGGTCCCTTCCAACTCAAACTGCTTTATGATCTATGTGCTCAGTCATTTTTCCAGTAGCAATGTGCATTTTCTGTCTTGAAAGTTCTTATCCATCATCTGTAATGCTGGAAATTTCAGCTGGGTTGATATGAAAACAAGAGTGTTTGTAAAGGACAGGGATGCGTTTATATGTCATCCAGAAAAGTCCTTTTCTTTGCTGTTTATTCTGGGGGAGGCTTACTGAGTGTTTCCATTTTTGTTATGATGAATCTATTACTGGGCACAGTGGGAAACAAGAGGGTAAAGTGAACCAGACACTAAAAGAAACAGCTGGAGAGCAACTAAACTTGGGAGGCTTAAAGCAGAGGTTTGTGAGTTTTAAAAATCAATTATGTTGAACCACAAAGTTTGAGCTCTAAATAACCATTTTTCTAAATGGAGAGAAGATGAAGCTGTGTACTGAGATTAGAAGGAAGCGGCATGCTGAGTTCAGCAAGGATATTGACTCCAATAGCATGTCCTCAGCCTTCTTCTGCTACAGTCATCAGAGTGGACTTCATCATGATGGACATCATCAAAAAGTTCTGTTCAGTGTCCTATAGTTGCTAAGTTTGAAGTTATGTTATAGGGTGCAATGACATCTCCTGCAAGTTTAGAGAGATGGTTTCAGGGACTGTTGAGGACAAGGGGAGAGCTGAGTGTTGAACAGACTGAGATGGGCATAGGAAACAGAGAACTGTGTTTGTTGGTGCATTGGAACCAGACACAGGGAGTACGTAGGGAACTCCTGTTTTTCTCATAGATGGTATGTCTGTGGACAAGCTGCCTGGGAAAGACTTCCAAAGACAGCCTCAAGGATGCTCAACTGTACTGAAATTTGTACCTCTTCATAGGCAAAGTTAGAACCTGGAAAATAATTCTTCATTTAATTTTCCAGATGTCTGTTGAAGTCTACCTATAAGTACATTTGTGGCTCGGCATTACTCATAATTACTACTTCTACAATGCCCTTAATACCTGGGGCTGGATCTCAATAATGTCTTTCCAGACATACAGCCAAGCAAAATACAAAAATTAAATTAATGATAGAGGTATGTCTCCTTTTGTTCTGCTGCCAGCTATTCCACTGGATCACCAACAAGAGAGAGAGGATTATTTCAGCCTCCAACTTCTTGTAGCATATTTAAGAACTCTGTTTCCTTCTCAAGTCACTTCTCACTCAGCTTCTCAAAAGATCCCTGGAAAGTTCCTGTTGCTCTGATGCCTGAGCTAGTGAAACGTAAGTGAAACACAACTCCTATTTTGCATTCATTTCTGGTCCTGTATTTCAGACTTACCATCACCCCACAGACATGTCCTGCTATGAGCGATGTCCTCCCACCTCCTGTGGCCCAACTCCACTGGCCAACAGCTGCAATGAGCCCTGTGTCAGGCAATGCCAGGACTCAACGGTGGTGATCCAACCCTCTCCTGTGGTGGTGACCCTGCCAGGACCCATCCTCAGTTCCTTCCCCCAGAACACCACTGTAGGATCTTCAGCATCGGCAGCTATTGGGAGTGCTCTCAGTGCTGAAGGAGTGCCCATCTCCTCCGGTAGCTCCTCAGGACTGGGCAGCTTTGGCTATCCAGGCCTGGGCAGTGGGTACAGCCGGCCCTACCGCCGCTACAACACCTACCGCAGTGGCTTCTATGGGCCATGCTAAAGCGTGAGGAGCAAGCAGGAAGAAATGACCAGGAAAGCTGAAGGACAACCCGATGCAGGACGGAGCTCATGGCCATGGTTTTCAGAAGTGATGTTAGCTACCCACGACTCCCACCTGAAGATCATGGAGCTGTTGGAGTTAGTCATTCCCCAAAATGAGGCCCCTACACCTGTTAAGCCACTTTGTATTTCTAATCAAGTATGTAATTCTGCTGCGCATCACTGTATTTGATACTACCTGGTGTAGAGCTTGTAATTTAGACAGTAGGTGGGACTGGATTGTCAAGGTGCAGTGTTACCCTGAAAGAAGAGCTCTGTCTGTGGAGTACATCACTGTAAGATGTGCCATTCTTCCTATGGTGAAACCTGTTGCTTTGCAGTATTTTAATCTACTCTTTGGTACTATTAAAGTCATGCTTTTATCATATCTCCAGTCGTCTTTTAATTTTTCACTCCCTTCCTACCTTCTTTTGAAACTTTTTCTGGGTGAAATTCATCACTGTGTAGATCATCACTGCCAGCCAGAAACATTACATGAATACTACTGGGGCCATTAGCAAGAAAAGAACATGTGCTTAGAGCTCAAGATCAATAAAAATATTTAATCTTGCAGCTGAAATGCCCATTGATTCCATGCTGAGTCATCACATTTGGCATTCTGCATCTCTGTCAAGAAATTATTCTTGAGGCTGGAAGCATTTTATGATCTAACAGAACAGCAGGGTATCTAATCTACCATATAATGATATTTATCTTAAGGGATCCTGTTGTGAGTCACAGTCTCAGTACCTCTGACCCGGAGCTGCAGGGTGCAAAGAAAGATTTACATTCTTTTACCATTAAATCACTGCTTGAATGACAGGATTTGGGTAGTAAAATGCAGCAGATGCCTCAAAGGAGGTACACACAGAGCTTTTTGTGACAGAGCTCAACTCTTTGAGCTATTTACTGCATAAATACCGTGTATTTTAGAGCTCCTTATAAAAGCCTGGATGCCTTTATCGTCCTGGCCTCAGCCCTACAGAATTCCAACACAGAAATCATGTCAAGGAATGAAGCTTGCTAACACTCAGTATAGGACACTTGTAGGCAGTAAAACCTTTAGATGTCCTTGCAAGTAGAGAGTTTTTGCTGAAAGCAAGGACCTGAGATTTAAACCAGATTTGCAACAGCTGAAGCTACTAAAACAGTAGATCTTGTGGAGAAAAATGAAGAGATTCTCATGTCGGGAAGGTTTTAGGCATTCAGATAATTCCAGTCATATAAATTCTGTTGCAGATGGTTAAACTATCCCCAGTCGTTAAATTGTTGCCAGTAGTTAAACTGCTTATGGTTTATGTGCCAGTCTAGTCTCATTCTGGCCCCAGATGAAAAGTCTTTCCTCAGAGCTTCCTTCATTTCAAAGACCTGTGGATCGCTTGAATGCCCTGGACTATTTTGCTTGAGCCTCTGAAGTCAACCTAAAGATAGTGCAAATTTCACTTGTTGTAAGCAATTTGTCAGCTCTTTGGCAATTTGGTGGCTCAGCAACTTGTCATAGGAGTGCTCTGTAGTTACCCAAAGGGAGTTAATTGAGTGAGTGGAATGTGAAACTTCATTATTGATCCATAAGTAAGTGAGAGCTGCTCTGTCCTGGTTCACCAGCCTTAATAATCCCAAAACACAAGAGCCAAAGGCTCTCAACCTGCTGGGTGAACACTAATTGTCAGAATATTAATCAAAAAATTTCCAGGCTGTTACTGAATCTGTTTCTAAAATGTTATCTACCCTCCAAGAAAAAACTGTTTACATCCTTAGAGGGAAGAATGAGAAAATTCAGCATTCCTTGGCTGTCTGATTTTACAGATGAAAGGGAAATGAATTCTCCAGGTCAGTGACACCTTTTACTTAGTATAAAGAAAGGTTTTTTAAAAATATATATAAAAAGATGACAAGCAGTGTGTTAGATAGTAGAGATTTTGAGGAAAGGGAAGAAAAAGCCTCTATCCTTTTATTGAAAAGAAGAATTCTCCTGTGGAGAATCATTAAAACATGTGGAGTTACAGGATTTTACAGGAGATGATGATTTGGCTTTACTTTTTTTTAATCAATTATGAAAATTTTTAATCAAATGCTTAAAGTTTCTGAAGGTGTTTACCTTGAATTAGGCTGTGGAGTCTTTTGAATGATCTTGACTCACACGCTTTGAAATTAGGTTTATTAGCCAGGTGATGGGAATGCTGAGATCTTGTCACGTCCCTCAAACATTAGGCAGCTCAAAACTTTGCATATTTGAGCCATTAGTGAAAAGCTGTTCTGAACTTTGAAGTCCTTTGTTCTTCTGAAGACCAAGACCAAGTTATGTCTAAAGACACTCCTCTTTTCGAGTTAATTCATATCTCTTGATGAGGAGTGGTGGTGCTAAGGGGAGGGACCTGTTCCCTGATTTTTTTTGCATATTTTCCACCTGTGAAAGTGTTTCTGGCAGGCTGGAACGCAGCCAGGACAGGCCACTGCAGAGGTGGAACCAATCATGTGGTGATAAATGCTCTGGGGAGGGGTTGGTTCTGACTTCTACTGATGCACAGTCAGAGCAGTGCCTCTAAGAATCAATACTTGAAGGTGATCTTTAGTATGCATGTTCTTGCTTCATCTGATGTGAAAGCTGCTGCATATCCTGGTGCCTTACTGGGATTTCAGGTGGGATAATGGTGATTCCTCAGGTGAGGGGCTGCACAGAAATCATATTGAGAATTAGAGGCAGTTAATAAATATTGCAATGGAATAAGGTGAAGTAATCAAACTCTTTTATTGAAAGTGTGATTGTTTGTCACGGAAAATGAAGTTAAAATGGATGTTTTGGGTAAAGAAATGCAGTCTGGAATGTATTTGTGTTAGCTGTAAAACTTGTAGCCCAAGCAAGTTTAGAACTTGTTTTAGTGTCTCCGGTCAGCAAAATTCATTGCTCTTCTCAGCCATGTGTTTGTGTGGAATTGAAGTAACACCGAAGTGCAAGATTTGGGAACACCTATTAGACACCTTGTTGCGTGGTCAAGCTGAGTCCTTGGAATGGAAATGCTCATGAATTGATGCCAGGTCCCCACCTTGGAGTTAAATGCTTGTTCACCTAAAGGAGTGAAGTCTTGAATGAGAACTGTTCATCACATACACTTCCCTTAAGCGGTGTCTTGATGACTAAAATGAAACATAAAATGTACATTGGCCTTAGGAGGCAAGGTAATTACTGCTCTAATTCCAGCGAGTCACCACAACCTTCCAAGCAGTTAAGTGGGTGCATGTTGGTGAAGATGAAAGCTTCATCTGCAGTGGAATGTGACTCTAATAAGGGGAGGGGAAAAAAATAGAGCAATACCAATAGAAATTTGGAAAGGGGGGAAAAAAACCCAAGCCAAAACAAAAAGGGTTGATCACTTTGGTAGATTTTGCATGCAAAAGTGTGGATCATTAAATAATTTAATGCATAATAACCACCGCTGGTCTGCAGGCGGTCCCCAACATGGTATAAAAGCTTATACAAGACAAGACTTTTCCATCCTTCTTCTTCTTGCCTTATTCACCCAGGTGAACAGGTAAGTCTGAATCTATCCTGTGTCTTTTTAAATGCTAAACTGTTACTTTGATGACTGCTTGATTTATTTTTTGTTTGTTTGTTTGTCTTGTTATTCTTAGTTCTTTATAAATACCACTAGCTTTTTGCCTTTTGGGAAGGAAAGTTAGGAAGGCTGGTTTCTATCAAAAAGCAAGGCTTTATTTACTGGTGAAGCAGGGTGTAATGAGACAGGGCTTTAGAGGACACCGGCAGTATCATCTCTCAGAACAAGTAGCTTCATGCACCATTTTAGAGACCAACACTAAGGGAGTAGCCAGCCAATTAACATGGTTGGGAATAGAGTCTCAAACAAGGACTAGCAAATACTATATATATCTACTGTGGTGAGTTCCAGGATCTATACCCAATTCCTGTTTTCCACAGGCAGAAGAGCAGGGATCCCAACAGATTCGAATCCACTGAATTCAAATTGAGGCAGAAATTACTTTTTTATCTTGTGTATAAAATAAGATCAACCTCTGGTATTTTCAGGCTGCCTACTCTGAATTTTGATCTAATAAGTCATTCCCTCTCTGACCACCTTCTGTAGGAACTTTCATATATGTTCCTCTCTTACCTGACTCTTATAAACTTAATACAGCTTTTACATTTTATTTTCTTCCTTGTATTTCAGACTTCCCTTTCTCCTACAGACATGTCTTGCTATGACCTGTGTCCTCCCACCTCCTGTGGCCCAACCCCGCTGGCCAACAGCTGCAACGAGCCCTGCGTTGGGCAGTGCCAGGACTCAACATACGTAATCCAACCTTCCCCTGTGGTGGTGACCCTGCCAGGACCCATCCTCAGCTCCTTCCCCCAAGACACTGCTGTGGGATCCACAACCTCTGCGGCTGTTGGCAGCATCCTCAGCTCTGAAGGAGTGCCCATCTCCTCCGGCAGCTCCTCAGGACTGGGCAGCTTTGGCTATCCAGGCCTGGGCAGTGGGTACAGCCGGCCCTACCGCCGCTACAACACCTACTGCAGTGGCTTCTAAGGGCCGTGCTAAAGCGTGAGGAGCAAGCAGGAAGAAATGACCAGGAAAGCTGAAGGACAACCCGATGCAGGACAGAGCTCATGGCCATGGTTTTCAGAAGTGATGTTAGCTACCCACGACTCCCACCTGATTTTCATGGAGCTGTGGGAGCTTGGCATCTCCTAAAAGCAGGCTTGTGCTTGCCTTATTCTTTGAAGACTTCATACTTACGATGAAACTTTTTTTTTTCCTATTGCTGTAGATGGGACTTTGTCTCAGTTCACAGCAGCACTGAGAAAAGAAACCCAGGATGACAAGGTATATTATCTATGTTCTTACTGAATCCTACAAACATATGCTTTGTACTTTTTTATTCTGCTTTTTGCTTTCATTAAAGTTACGCTGCATCACAACCCAAGCCTCCTGGTGTTTGTTTGAAAAACTTCTAGTGCCTTTTTTTGTTGTACAATTTCTAGCACCTCCTTTGTTGTACAATTTCTTACCGTTCCTCTTTTTTTGCCAATTGAAAGCTACTTTTTGACGTTGACTACATGAAATGGTTACAGATGACCCTTTGCTCTGAGGTGATGTGTTAAGAGTACACATTCCTCAGCACTAAGACGTCATCCTGCAAGGAAGGTCAAGCTGATGCATAAGGCCACGGGAAGACAAATTCTAATTGTACTCCCAACAATTTGAAATAGAAGTAAAATCTGCATTTGAAAAATGATTCAAACATAGCTGAAAAAAAGCCCTAAATCCAATGTATTTGGGGTGTGGTGTTTTGCAGAGGTTCTCATGAGTAAATAATTTCTTCCCTCTGGCATAAATTAATTTTTTTTTGTTGTTTTTTCTCTCCAGCTCCTACTGAATTCAAGCATAATGACAACAATACACTGGGCTCCTCATGGAAATATTCCACAGATCTCTCTGCAGTAGTTAGTTAGTTTTTTTTATTTTTTATTTTTTTTTTACCAAAAAGGAAATTGTAACACAAATTGTTTAAGCTCATTAGGCCACAGTAAGATGCAAAACCAAACCTCAAGCATTAGTCATTCTTAAGCTCTTCATTACAGCATTTGAATAATGCTAATGATGAAAATAGCTGTGTTAAGGTATGAACTTTGAGGACTATGTATCTGCTTGTATTTGAATACCTTTGCCTTCAGGGGAACTATTTGAACAGCTCAAGTTGTGGGCTCTGCCTACACCAAAAGGCCACTCAGCTTCACGTTCAGCATGTAATGCTTGGCTACCTGGTCCAAAAAATACCCCAAATTAAAGTAAATAATGAGGGGTGTGTTATGGCAGGAACAGCGATGCCATGCAGGGGCAGTCACTCTGACTGAACTAACAACCTCGAGCTATAGATACATTTTCTGTTTTAAGCAGTAAAATGGGACACCTTATTGTAGCCATCCAGTAACTGAAGGGAGGCTACAAGAAACCTAGGAGGGGACTTTTGACAAGGGCTTGTAGTGACAGGACAAAGGGTGATGGCTTCAAACTGGGAAAGGCGAGATTTAGAGTAGAAATTAGGAAGAAGTTCTTCACTCTGATGGTGATGAGACACTGGAATAAGTTGCCCAGGGAAGCTGTGGATGCTCCATCACTGCATGTGTTCAAGACCATGTTGGACAGGGCTTTGAGCAATGTTGTCTAGTGGAAGGTGTCCCTACCTATGGCAGGGGGGTTGGAACAAAATGATCTTGAAGGTCTCTTCCAACCCAAACCATACTATGTCTCTATAAGCCAGAAACTGCTAATACCAAGAGGGCATGAGCAGGGTTCACTCTCAGAAGAATGGAACCAGGTGCCCTGGATCATTGTGTGAACTTCAAAGGGCTGTGTAGGATATGGAGGCTGTGGCTAATGTCAATAAGCAGCTGTATGAGGAAAATTAGCTAAGAATGAGGTCAGAGATAAAAGCAAGAAATATCAGAGCTGTTGTGAATGGTGAGAGAAGGAAATGATGCAGGAGGGCTCTGAGTTGCAAGAACTTTTACAGATATATTTTTTTAAACTACTCAAGGCCTCTGGGGCATTCAATTCTTTATAATGAGGTAATTCATTACAATTTAAAGATTTACTGCAGATGGCTCTCTTCTTGACAGGGAAACTTCCATTTTCTATGTGTCTGTCTCTCCGTGCCCGGGTTCTGGGGTCAAGTTCTGTGTTTGGAGCTATTGCTTGGGGATTACCGTGAGTAGGCTTCCAGTTCCATTTTGATTAAGAGGTTTGTTGTTTTCCAGACATTTAGTCACTCACAGGTGTCTCGGGAGGCTTTTTTTCACATTATGCAAGCAGTTTTAATTATAATCTGAATATATAGGTCTGTCCTTGATTATACCAAAAAAAAAGCTGTAAACTTCTGATCCACTCAATTTAACTCGTCTCTGAGACCAGGCCATTCAGTCATTCTGACTGAACACTAAAGTGGCTGGAGTTACAACAATAATTACTGCAATTATTTTCAAAGAAGGCTGCAGACATCTCTGAAAATGTCTCGAGATCCTTTTGTTTTGTTTTGTTGGGTTTTTTTTTAACCTCATAGTCTGATTTTTAAAGTATTTTGTGTTTCCCACAGCCTGGATGGAGGAAGAATAATAATGAAATAAATTGATGAAAATAATCTATGGATTATGCAAATTAATACCTCAAATATCTGCTAGATACCAGCTGCTATAGAAATTATGTTTGAAAAAAAGCTACTAATTCCTTAGACTATGGAGATGTCCTAAGGAACGGACAGGGTTGGTGAAGCTAAAAAAGGCTCAGGCAATTTATTTGAGAATCTCCTTGAAATATGAGGTGGCTTAAACCAAACCTTGAGCTATTATTATTTTAATTAAAAATAGAATAGTTGTAATTCCTGCAGCCAGGAACCGTGACATAAATTTCAGAACCCAATGATTGACCTGTGCTCCTGAATCTTAGTAACATATTACAGAAGTGATACGGGAATACAAATCTGGGTCACATATATCTTACATTTGCACATAATATGATAGTTTGCATGCCTAGCACTGTAATAAAAGCTTCTGATAAACTTTGAAGTTCTCAGGAACCTGTGACCAAGCCAAACAAGTTTCTGTTCCCAGGGGATCTTCACAAAGACACTCCTAATTTAGAGATGATTTACATGTCTCAGTAGTTGATGTGCTAGGAAAGCAAAAACCTCAGTGCTAATCTCCGTGTCTAGAATGGCTTATGTATTTTACCCCTTTACTATTTACCCTGTGATTCCCCCCCCCCCCTAGAGAAGAGGCTCAGTTTCATTGTGCTACCCCAGAACTGCTGTGAAGTGACATAAAAATTGACTGCAAGTGAAGAAATTTACCCAGGACTCCAGAGGTGGCTTCACTAGGGTAAAGGGGCAGGAGAACCTCCCTTGACCTGCTGCCCACGCTCTTCTGAATGCACCCCAGAAGACCATTGGCCAACTTGGACATGAAGGCTTGTTGCTGGCTCGTGGGCAACTTGTTGTCCACTAGGACTCTTCAGCAGCCTTTCCTTTTAACAGTGTTTGGGCTTTTCATGTTTTGGGTCTGCAGTTGGATGAGAAGTGTGTGTGTATTCCTGGCCCCCTTCTGAAGAAAATCCCCTTTAAATGACACCAGGCAGATCCTGAATGGTTTTGAAGGCAGCATAAATTCTGAATTAATCATTCTAGTGTTCCCAGAAATTAACTTGGCCCAGAATATTTTAAGATGAAAGAAACTTGTGGTCAGATATACATGCCACAAGATAAGGAAGTGAAGCAGTAATACACACAAATTTTGAGGCAAAAAAACATGTAATCAGTAGTGACTCACAAATAACTTCATGCACAAAGACTGTCTCAACTTGTTGGGCAACTTGGGACTCAGTATAAAAACCTGATCAACTCCAGGCTCTTCCATCCATTTCTCTTGCCTTCTTTGCCTTGGTGAATAAGGTAAGTCTGAATCCATTTATTCTTTCTTTATATGTTGAACTGTTGCCTTGGTCAGTTTGTAACTTTTCCTCACTAATGTTGTAGTAAAATTCAGCTTTTTTTTCTCTGAGGAAGGATGGGATTTTCACATGAAAGAGGAAGTTTTCTGTTCGTGGTCAGTAATAAAAATCATTGAATGGGACAATTCACCACAAATCAACCAGTTCAGTCTACTTATGGAATCATAGAAGTGTGCTGTTTCGAAGAGACCTTCAAGATCATGGAGTCCAAGCGTTGCCCCAGCACTGCCAGGGCACAACTGACCCATGTCCCTCTGCACCACATCCCAACAGGGGGCTTTGAAACCCCTTCAGGGGTCATGGGAACTCCACCACTGCCCTGGACAGCCCTGGACAACCCTGGAGGGGGTTGAAGAAATTGTTCCTCGGCTCCAATCTAAACCTCCCCTGGTTTAGAGGCTGGTTCCTCTTGTCCTGTCACTTGTTCCCTGGGAGCAGAACCTGACCCCCCCTGGTTCCAACCTCCTGTCAGGGAGCTGTGGAGAGCCAGAAGGTCTCCTCTGAGCCTTCTTTTCTCCAGGCTGAAGAAGCCCAGGTCCCTTAGCTGCTCCTCACCAGACTTGTGCTCTAGACCCTTCCCCAGCTCCATTGTCCTTCTCTGGACATGATCCAGCCCCTCAATGTCCTTCTGGGAGTGATGGGCCCAAAACTGACTCCAGGATTCAAGGGATGACCTCCCCAGTGCTGAGTACAGGGGACCGATCCCTGCCCTGGTCCTGCTGGCCACACCAACTCTCCACATAGAAAGCAATCATCAGTCCATGCCTGCCTTTGAAACTCAGTTCATAGCTCTTCCACAGGCACGGAGTGACGTTTAAACAGTTGCTTCTCCATCCTCCAAACAACTGTGGACACATTTGCATTGTACTTTCTGAGATCTGATGATGTTTTTAATACTAACAGCAATACACAAAAATAGAGTTGTTTATGAATTCATCTTCCTGTCCTTTCATTTCTTCCTGAACAAATTTCAAGCTTCTATTTTCCACTTTCTAAAACTGGAAGAAGGGACCTCCAAGATGGAGCATGCATGAGGGGAAGCGACAGGAATGAAACAGGGAAGGTTGTTTTCTGTACTAGTATTAGGTAGGATGTTTGTCATCATGGATTGTTTGGCAAACAGGCGAGCCTTGGATCATGAGTAACAAGCAGAGTCTTACCCATTCTGAAGGCTACTGAGTCAACCTTTATTTCTCTAGGACACACAGAGCCCTAAGAGTTCTCCTGGGTGCAGCAACAACTGCAAGGGGAAGTGCTGAAAGTGCCTTCTCCCAAGGGTAGTGTTATGGTCAGGTGCTCAGGGCACTCTTTGAGATGTGAACGAAGAGGCACCAGCACATACCTTGGCTTCTGGGTGAACTAACCACAGAGGCTTCAAGGGTAAGCTCCCAATGGAGGTGGACCAGTGCTACCTTTCCCAGTGGTCTTCTTAAAAAGAACTGAAGCTCACCTCTGTTTTCAACGTACTTCTTTCGGATATGGTGAAAAACTTCATCTTGCTCCCCATGGAATTTCTTGTTGGTTTGTTAAATAACCCCCTTATCAGGTGACTTCAGCTGTACAGAATTTTATTTAAATTCTTGTGTTGCATTTCTTTCTTCTTTTGTGTTTCAGATTTCCCCCCACCCCACAGACATGTCCTGCTATGACCTGTGTCCTCCCACCTCCTGTGGCCCAACCCCGCTGGCCAACAGCTGCAACGAGCCCTGTGTCAGGCAATGCCAGGACTCAACGGTGGTGATCCAACCCCCTCCTGTGGTGGTGACCCTGCCAGGACCCATCCTCAGCTCCTTCCCCCAGAACACTGCTGTAGGATCTTCAGCATCGGCAGCTGTCGGGAGCTCTCTCAGTGCTGGAGGGGTGCCCATCTCCTCCGGTAGCTCCTCAGGACTGGGCAGCTTTGGCTATCCAGGCCTGGGCAGTGGGTACAGCCGGCCCTACCGCCGCTACAACACCTACCGCAGTGGCTTCTATGGGCCATGCTAAAGCGTGAGGAGCAAGCAGGAAGAAATGACCAGGAAAGCTGAAGGACAACCCGATGCAGGACGGAGCTCATGGCCATGGTTTTCAGAAGTGATGTTAGCTACCCATGACTCCCACCTGAATTTCACAGAGCTGTTGGAGCTTGGCATCTCCTAAAATCAGGCCTTTGCTTGTCTTACTTTTATTATGCTTTACTTTGTATTTCTGATCAAATGTCTTGTTCTCTGATGCTTTTTTTTTTTTGTGTGTGTTTGACAATGACTGGGTAAAATATGTAATTATTAGAAATTGTTCTGCATGACTGAATTAGCACAGTCCATTTAATGAAGAAGGAAGATCTCTTTTTGCTTGAGTGTGCCATTGTGAGAGGGATGAGAGGGTCTTGTCCTTAGGAGACCGTTGAAATGTATTCCTGACACTTTACGTTGCTTCCTTCCGTTCCTCAGCCTCATTAAATTTGTGCTGCATCATACTCTGAGTCTGCCTCTACTTCTTTCTTCTCCCAGCTTGTCTGTGGTGAAACAGGTCCTTTCACCAGTCATCAGCTCCAGAAAACACTGTACCAATCACTTCATTCAGGAGAACGAGTGAGATTTCAGTTGTGGAAAAAGTTTTTCTGTTGGATATAGGTGGTAAATCAAACCTGAGACAATTAATCAAAGGCTAGAATCTCAGAGCACAACTCACTCTGGGGAGCAGTTTCTCCTTAACCTTCCAGAGATGTAGTAGACAAGAGTACACAGAAAAGAGGGGAGAGGGACACAGTAGGAAAATCTACAGGGGTGTGAGGAACAGCTGAAATGAGAGAAATCAGATTTTTTTCTGAAGCACTGCCTGCACTCATCTGTTCTCTACTTGTGCTTTTTCCTGGACAACCTGGGAGAAGGTTTCTTCTTGGGTTTTCTTTACCCAATCTGTGATAATTAGGAAGACCCCTTTAAAAGAAGGGAGAGGTGATGTTTCTCCTGAGCACAGCTGGGCATGCTCAGGGTGGAGGTGGTGAGAGAGAGAGGCAGAAAGCTGGTGCAGCCCAGAGCTTTTTGGTGAGTGCAGAACCTCTTGTCAGCAGAACTCTGGCCCTCGTAAGTCTCAGAGGGAAGGAAGAGAAGGTCATGTGGTGGTTTTGTGAGGGAATTGGTCTGGGAAGGGTGTCTGGGAGAAAAAGATTAAAGGATTTTAAGCTCTACCCCTTTTGCTTTTGTGCATCTTGGTAAACTGACATCTTTTTGTTGTCTCTGGTCCCTCTGAACTTTATCAGCTTTGCTTTGTTTTAACTTGAGAGTCTGTGTTGTAATAAAGGTGGTGTTTAGAGACTGGGAGCTTTGTTTCCTAAGGGAAGAAGATTTGAAAAGCTGTACCTGAAGGCTTTGGATGATTCAGTGTCCCGTCAGCCCCTTCACAGAGTGGTATCTGTGAAATCTGTTGCTTGGAGTATTTGTCTATGTTTATACAGACTGATCTGGAGCTGTAATTAAAGCCAGGGAAAGATGTTGATGAAGTTATACTGACCACAGTCATTAGTGGAGCTAAATTAAAGGAGATCAGTTCCATGAAAGAATTAATAATTTTAAGGAGCAGGTTTTCTTAATAAACACCAGAAGAGAATGGCAAGTTAGCAGTCTGATATTAAAATACAGCAAAAGGTTTCCCTGAATTAAATGTTTAATATATATATATTTTTTGCCATCTCAACTTGAAGCTATAGCTTGATCAAAGGGAATGCATTCCAAGGAAGTCATCACTTATTTGCAGTTGCTGCAAAACAGCTTTTTCCTCAGAGAGAGTTCCAGCTGAGTATCTAACATAGCAGGGGAGTTACAATTCCACGGAACTATCACGTTGCAGAGAAAACTTTCGAAGCGAGAGGAGCTCAGGCACTGCCTCTTAAGCTCTTGTTGTGTTTGCTTTGGAGATGTCATATAGTGTTCAACTGGGGCCTATGGAATTCAGCAGCACTTGTGCAATTGCACGTAGTAGTAGACAATAAAACAGCGCATGGTAGAGTACATGTGATTCAAAGAAGAGAACTGTCTCTGTTTTCTCCTTCTCAGTTTGTAAACTTGCATCTGTTACTGAATATAGAATCATAGAATGATTTGGATTGGAAGGGACTTTCAAGGTCATCTACTTCCAGCCCCAAATACCTTGTATATATTGCTGAATAGCTGGAATAAGTTGATCCCCCCAGGGAAAAAAAAATAGAACAACAAGTTGTTTTTATGGGACACAAAGTATTTGCTGCTGCTTGTTAGTGAAAATATGTTTCAATGCCAAATGCTGCAAAGCTGAAACCAGAATTGTGGCATCTGCTATGCATGCAGGGATAAGAGAAGAGGCAGGAAGGTTCTGAAGAGCAAGAGCTTTTCCAGCTTCCTCAGGCTGCCTGGAGGAGTCTGAGACATTCTCATGCATTTATGAACTAGTTCCTACCTCAGTTTATTCCATTTTTGCATATGGCTGGGATCCCACTAGTGAAATTGTTTTGTTTACTATTTATGTTTATTGCCTGGCGTTAGATGAAAACCACAATCCATGGTGCCTCTTTGATCTTTTGGATTTGCATGCACTAAATATGCCTGGCTCCATTATACTGGCTCCACCTTCCCAAAATGTGAGTGAGTCAAAAATCTATTTGGTTAGGAATTTTGTCTGCTCTTGAGAATTTTGGTCACACTGGCTCATGGGAGTATCGCCTGCTGGCACAGCAGGAGCTTTTAAGTCCTGAGTGTGCAATTTCATCCCTGATAAGTGGCTGTGAATTTTAGCATCACTACTTAGGAGTATTCCAGCTTTGGGATGAGGAGATTGAGCCAGCCAAGCTAATTTGACATAGAATCACCTTCTGGAGAGGATTTGTGATTCTTTTTATCATTGATAAACCTTTTGATAAGTCTGTTTCCAAACCCACGTGCTTCTCTTATGGTCAATAGGTTGCTATTGCTTTAAAGGAGTATGGGTTTTGACATTTTGATACTGCAGCTGTGTGTCTGTGTGCACATGTTGGTAAAACATAGGTAAATCTCAAGGGGTAGGAGAGATTGAGTCAGCTGTGTCGCTGATGGGAGATATCATGTGCCTAAGGACATCCAGTGATTGATGATTGGAATGGGGTTTTTAGCACATGATTTTGTGTAACTATTTAGTTGTATTTGAAGCAAAAAAAAAAAAAAAAAGGATTCCAGTTTGTGACATCACATAATGTGAAGAAGTTTGTGAAATTTGTTGGCAATCCCGGTTACAAATTTTAAACGCTGAGTGTGCTCAAATACTGTCACATCCCCTCACATTTTCTGATAATGTGTTATTTGCATGTCTGAGCTGTTGATGAAAATGTGTTGCAAGCTTTGAAGGTTTTTGTTCTTCAAAAGTGTGCAATCAGCATTTATTTCCCAGGAGATCTTCATAAAGATGCTCACAGTTCAGAGATCATTTGTGTGTCTCTAGCTACATATTTTAAACATTAGGAGAGGCTGGAATACTGATCCCAGCTCTACAGTCTGCCTATGCATTGGATGCAATTACTTTTTAATCTAGAAATTGCCTTTGAAAAAGAAATTGAATCGTTGCACATTGCAATGTTCTTTTAAGACCATGCAAAATGAGGCTGACATGATTTGTTTTCAAAAGAGGGAAGGAAAAAAGAAAGCACAGGAATATTACAAACTTCTTTAGGTAGCTGCCATTAATTTGCAGTCTAATTTTGTATAATAGTGTGAGGCACAGTAGGGGAAAATAATAATTTAATGGCAAATGTAAAACTGGTTGGCGTCTGTAATGACCCCATAGGTAAACTTGTGCAAGACTCTGAGTATCGGTGTCTCTGACGAGGCTAAAATTCACAAGCATCCTCAATCTGGCCTGAATTGTTTTCCTGGTGTTTGATGTAGGAAGAAAGCTAAAACTTCAGACTCCTCAGATGAAGGACTCGGACACTCATTTCCCAAATTGAAGAGCTGTGTCTCAAATTCCTTCATGGAAGTGTAATAATTTAATATTAAATGAATAGATTAGGCTGCTGATATACTTTCATCCTGAGTCAAGACAGGAAAACAAGGTGTTCCCTTAAATAATCTGTTTCCCAGGAAGTACCTTTGAGACTGGTGAAGCGTAATCAGCTCTGCTCAGTGCTTTCTCTAATGATTTCATTTTTTGAGTTTGTCTGAGGTTGTCTGGCTGTTTGAGACAAATCTGGCAAACCTACACTCCAATTTGGAGTCAGAAATAGTAATTTCTGTCCTTTTCAGAATAAGCTGTCAAAAACTTACTCTTCCCATTAAGAGGGAGGGAGGATTTTCTGTGATTTCACAGGGAATTTCACATGTCTCTTTCATAAAATATATATATTCTCTTGTGTCAAATGATGTATGTTGCATATACCATCCTTAGAATGCAAAAGAATTTCTTTCGTGACTCAGATGAATCAGTTGATCTGACCAGGAATTAACTGGGCTCGTAAGATTTTGAAGATAAAAGAAGCGTCTGTAGTGGAATGCAGACACTGTGGTGAGGGAAATTAAATCAAGGCAATAAACGCAAACAGTGAGGAAAAAGTAAATCGTCAGCTGGGAATATTTTGCATACAAGAAATCTTTAGCAGTTGGCTGGTAAACAGCTACATGCACGAAGTATGTCTGAGGTCCTCAGGCGCTCTAGGACACAGTATAAAAGCCAGCACGGTGAGAGCTGCTGACATCTGCTTCTCCTGCTTCATTCTCCTTGGTGAAAAGGGTAAGTCTGAATCTGCTTCCTATCTTTAATGTCCTGAATTGTTGCCTTCATTGTACTTTATTTTTACAATGTCTTGTCTGTAGCAGTCTGAGGTTTATGTTCTTTTATCAGTGCGGGAGAGTCCAGTGGAGGCTCTGAAGGTGATGAGGGGACTGGAGCATCTCTGTGCTGAGGGAAGGCTGAGAGAATTTCTCCCTAAAGAGGCAGAGGGGATCTGATCAATGCTGGTGAAGAGCTAAAGGGCCCTTGGTGGGGCAAGAAGACGGGGCAATGGGCACACACTGGAACCCAGGAGGTTCCATCTGAGCAGGAGGAGAAAATTCTTTGGTGTGAGGGTGTCAGAGCCTGGAACAGGCAGAAAGTTGTGTTCTCTGTAAGGCTGATGTAAGAGGAAATAAGCACCAAGAAAAGGACATGATTAAATAAGAATGAGGCAGAATATCTGTTCTTTTTGTGGTTTAAGATGCAAGACCACTGTGGGGGAGGGGGGAAATAACAGGTCCCTTTCAGCAGTGAGTGTCACGCTATCAGGTCATGCTCTTCTATCTGCTGAGGAATTTTTTTCTTCTTTCCTCTGTTGTGGGGTGAAGTTTTTCCTGGTCATATCATCCAGGAAATACTAAGCCTTGTCTCTTGCATGCCACCTGTTGCAGGGCCACACGCATCCCAGAAGAGTGTTGTGGGAAATGAGCTATCAAAACCTGCTCAGAGCAGGTAGAGCTACCCCTTGAACTGCCCTCTGTAGGGTAGAGGAGTTTGGGTTTCGTTGAAGTCTCCTCTCAACCCAAGACAGATTATTCCCCTCACCACATAGTCCTCAGTTAGTTTCTTGGACTCTCCACCACTTTAATTACATGACTATAATTAAAACTTCTTTCTTGTATTTAATTCCCTGTGTTTCAGACTTTCCTCCATCCTGCAGACATGTCCTGCTACGACCTGTGTCCTCCCACCTCCTGTGGCCCAACCCCGCTGGCCAACAGCTGCAATGAGCCCTGTGTCAGGCAATGCCAGGATTCGACATATGTGATCCAACCTTCTCCTGTGGTAGTGACCCTTCCGGGACCCATCCTCAGCAGCTTCCCACAAAATACCACAGTGGGATCCTCAGCTTCTGCAGCTGTAGGGGATGCTCTCAGTGCTGCAGGGGTCCCCATCTCCTCCGGCAACTCCTCAGGACTTGGGAGCCTTGGATATTCGGGTCTGGGTGGCCTTTATGGGAGGTCCTATCGTCGTTACAACCGGTGTGGACCATGATGGAGCCTTTGGAGGGGAAAAACCACAAAGGACCAACCAGAAGCTTAAAAATGTGATCCGGATGTAGGACTGAGTTCATGACCATGGCCATATGCTTGCTGACCACCCTCAGCTTTTCCCCAAGCTAATGGGACTGCAGGAGCTTGGCGTTTCTGACCCAATGCCTTCCTCTGTTATCAATGAGGTGAAAAAGGTAACTGATTGTTGCATGTAAGAGTTGGGTGTCCAGCTGTAAAGCATTGCCTTGAAATGGATTAGTTTTATCCGTGTTCAACCCTACTGCTTTCTTATGCTGTACATTTTTATTTTTTTTAACTTCTACTTCTTGCTCATTAAATTTATGGCGCATCATAACAAGCGTCTTGCAACATTCTTCCTCTTTGGAGCCTTCTCTGGGAGAAATTTGCCTGTGTGTAAATTGTCAGTATGAGGCAGGTCTTCATTTAAATGATCCCATACTGATTAGTAAGGAGGTGATTGTAGACAAATGTAAGCAATGAGTAATACCCCTTTTTTGACGGGGTGTATTTTTCCCTTAGTCACAATTTCTCAAGTACAATATGAAATAATCATTCCTGGCTAACAACCAGTGTGCGAGGGGAAGAGGTGGGAAAGATAGTGCTGCTTTGATAGGCATTTGATTGTTTAACATGCCAATTCTTGGAGCTCATAAAATCACAGCAACCTGTAGTATTATTCCCATCCTTTTAGACTGTTAAGGAGATTTTACCATTAACAAACAATGATAGCAAATATCAGGAAGAACATTGAAAAAATCACCAATCGAAAGAGAAAAATATGTACGATCCTTCCTTTGTTAGCTTGTTTGTTAAGGAATGCCACAATTACGTGGTAATTGTTTGCTAAATTATGTGGTGGTTTGGTGGCCTTTGGGGTGTCACCAGGAATCCTCAGAGCAATACCCATTAACCAGCCTGTTCTGAGCCTTAGGGAAGATGATGACTGCTAAATTGCTGCACAAATGATCATTAACACAAGGCTGTTAATGCCTTAAGGATCCCAATTAAACTTCCCTTCCCCAATTTAAAGAGAGACTGAGCAGGGCTGATCCTTTGATAAGTTCATTCAGCACAGCAGGAGTTCTGCTCCTGGAGGAGGAGGCTGAAGGACAAATGGAAACCAGAAGCTCTTGTGCAATGCCACGAGGTTTTAATGAGAAACAGAAGCAAAGCAGGCAACTACAGAAATCAAAGCAATAGGAGGGGAAACACAGGGTGCAGGTTTCATGCTCAGGTACCAGTGCCCAGGGCACAGACGAGGTGATGGAGGGATGCAGGGCATCCTGGGGCTCAGACATACAGCCAATGCACAGTTGGTGGCACAGTGTAGTGGGTTGCTGGGCACCTGCAGCCTCCTCCTGTCCCCGTGCCAAGGCAGCTGATGCAGGGTGCTGGTCCCTGTGGCTCTTGCTCCATGTCCTTCTGCTGTGGTCCCTGTTTCAGGGCTGTTGCTGGTTCTGGGCAACATGCTGGAGGCTTTAGAAAGAACCACAGCTCCCACGGCGGGACCTGCCCCACCTCTGGGCACCAGGGAAGTAATACCCTGTGCCACGGGAGGAGAAGCCAGAGCTGTAGGACCTCCCACAATTGCCCAAGCTGCTGGACCCATAGTGGCCCCCATAGCCCAGGGAGCCCCCCAGGCCCATGTCATCTCCATAACCTAGGGAGTGGGCATACCCAAGAGAGTTCCCATAGCCCCCATAGCCTCCCAAGCCAAAGGACCTCCCATAACACCGCGATCCACCATAGCCCAGGGAGCTCCCATAGCCC
>JANVCC010000050.1:198397-262116 GCA_025345505.1 Todiramphus chloris collaris | reverse complement strand
TGGCCTCTCGCCCAGCGGGATGATGAAAAGCCAGTGGGGCTAATTGGAGCCAAGAGGTGGCCACTGGCAAACACCCAAGTGGGGTGATTGCTGGGGCTGTTGGAGGGGGTTGGGGCTGGGGAGGAAACAACGTCAGCAAAACAGCCCCACCAGCCACGTGCCCCCAGCGTGGCCAACTCCTCCCCATGCTCGCCAGCCCGGCATAAAAGCGCTGCCCTGGGTGAGCTCTGGCATCCACTGCTCCTGCCTCGCTCTGCTCAGGAAAAGGGTAGGTGGGTGCATGCGGGTCTGGCCCCTTGACAGGGGCTAGCGCAAAATCTGTCTGGGCCAAGGGCAAGTGTTCGACAGGGTGGGCAAGGTGCTGGCTCTGGTCCTTCCAGCTCCAGGGCAGCCCTGGGAACAGGGGCACTGCTGGGCTGAGATCTCCTCCTTGCTTCTGACTCTTGTCTGTGTGGCCGTGTGTTTCAGGCTCAGCTCTCTCCCACCAAGATGTCTTGCTACGACTTGTGCCCACCAAAGACCAGTGTGGCCGTGCCCAAGCCCATCGCTGAGAGCTGCAACGAGCTGTGCGCCCGCCAGTGCCCCGACTCCTCGGCCTTCATCCAGCCGCCCCCCGTCGTCGTCACCTTCCCCGGCCCCATCCTCAGCTCCTTCCCCCAGCAAGCTGTGGTGGGCTCCTCCGGAGCACCCGCCTTTGGGGGCTCCCTGGGGCTGGGGGGTCTCTATGGTGCCGGGGCCACCCAGGGCTCGGGGGGCCTCTGCACCTTTGGCAGACCCTACGCTTCTCCTGCCTGCAGCCCTTGCCCCTTCCCCCGCTACAGCAAGAAGCTCTGGGACACCTGTGGGCCCTGCTAGACCCACACCAGACCCCCCTGCTGCTTCTGCACCAAGGGGGCATGCAGAGGGAGATCTGATGCTCTCCAGAAAACCCCTCTGTGCACTCCATCCTGAGGCAACCATCCTGCCTGGGTCTTGCCCAGGTAATCTCTGAGAATCTATCCTGCCTCTCTCGGCACAATAAAGTTTTTCTGCATCCAAGTCCTGTCTCTGTCCTCCTTCTAATGCAGGAATATGTTTGGTTCTAGTAATTTTAGTTATGGGTAGTCAACTATTCTTCTTTGGGTTCCTTGTCTCTTTTCTCTGGAATCAGTAGGCTCAGGGCTTTGAATTGCCTACTGTTGATGACCGTGTCAGTGTCATTCCCAGATATTTTGCTGCCTCATTTTTCCAGTCTTACATTCTGATTCCCACCTGCTTAATGCCACTTGTCTTTATGTTATCAGCATATAAAATAGTGTCCCAGATTATGTTTTGCTGCCTTGAACGCAAACAAATCACTAGCAGTTTTCCAAGACTGATCCTTGAGTAACTAACTTGTAAACTTTCTGCATTCCTACAACTCCCATATAACATTAGACAGAGACAGGAAGAATATCTTCATATATTGTTTTGTAATCAGACATGAGCTCACTCTGAACAGGCATCCAGCCCAAACAGAGGCCACGCAATCATGTTCGCCAGGTGCTAATAACTCTCAGTAATCTTGTTATCTTGGGCTAGGCACTTGTCTGACACAACATATTTAACTGGATGCTGGCTGGTACCTGCCTGATCCAGTCCTGTCCCAAAAAGAGCCATGAGGGCAGGCAAAGCTGCAACAGGAAGGATGAAGCAGGCAAAGAGAAGAGAACCTTTCAGTGAAGGTCTTTTTTTTGTTGTTGTTTTTGTTAAACTAGTCTGAATAAACAATAACTAAATAGATTTTGTTTTTTACTGAATCAAGTGATGTCCTTCTGTACCACAAACTAATTTTAAATGAAATTTGTTACTGCTTACAGCACATATCCATCCGACATACACAGTTACACTGTGGGGAGGGAGAAAGTTCTTTGTTATGAGGGTGTCAGAGCCTGTGCCAGGCTGCCCAGAGAGGTTGTGGAGCCTCCTTCTCTGGAGAGATTCCCAACCCACCTAGACACTGCAATGCTGGGCCCCCTGCTTTCAGTGACCCTGCTGGATGGAGCAAGGGGGTGGCACCAGATGACCCCCAGTAGTCCCTTCCAGCCCCCACCATTCTGTGATTTTTTTTTTTTTTAATTTTTTTTTTTTTAACTTTACCCAGCTGACTTACAGACACGGCTAAGTTGCCCTGAGGCAACTGTTACCACAGCAACCACTAACCTTAAAAAAAAAGGAACTGCTTGATCTTTGCTCATCAGATACCCATCTTAAAAATTATTTCCCATTGTTTACCTTCCTCCTATTATTCCTTTCAAGAATATGGTTTGACAGAACTTCAGGCTATGCTTTTTTACTTTGCCTTTGTACACAGTTCGATGAATTCCTTTTACATCTTCTCAGATGATGTACTAGGATTCCAGCACAAGATTAACTAGACAAAAAAAGACTAATGGAATTCTGATAACAACAATAATTAGGTTATAATTTCATCTCAGTAGCAATGGAAGACTGGGCAGATTGGATTCTTAGCATCATGATCACACATGGCCAGGGGGCAGCTCAGCCTGGCTCTGCTGGGGCTGAGACACGGCCCTGGCACAGCTGGCAGGGACCACAAACAGTGCAAGGGAGCGCTGCAACCCATGCTGGTCCTGGAGAGGATACACAGAGAGGCAGGAGTTGGGTGCACACTGATTTTATTGCCAGGGCAGGAAAACAGCCCCTGGAGAAAGACACAGCAGGCAGAGGCAGGGTGTCCATATGGGCTTCAAGAGAGGTGTTCCTTCAGGCTTCTCCCAGGTGGTGACTGTTTCAGGAAGAAGCAAGTGTCTTCTGGGACAATAGCCCACATTTACCCACTGGCAAGGGCAAAGGAAGAGATGAGGCAAAACAAGAAGGAAATGAGAGGGTAATTTGTGGAACTATTCAGACTCCACTGTATGAAGTTGAAGTCTTTGATGTGCTACGCATTATTCAGGAGCTCAGTTGAGGATCAAGACTGTGTCATGCATTTGCCTGTCGTCCTTTCATCAAGGGATCTTTCTGTGGGATTTAGCAGGGCCCGCAGCTTCCACGGCGGTACCTGTTGTACCGGTAGAAGGAAGGGCTGCAAGAGCCAGAACCATAGGATCTACCATAGCCATACAAGCCCCTGTAACCCACGGAGGAACCCCCATAGCTGCCCAGGCCCCCATAGCCCAGGGAGGAGCCTCCATAGCCTCCCAGACCCCCATAGCCCAGGGAGGAGCCCCCATAGACCAAAGAGCCAGAACCCCCATAACCAAGGGAGCCTCCATAGCCCCCTAAGATGGGTGCTCCAGAGGACCCCACAACCGCATCCTGGGGGAAGGAGCTGAGGATGGGGCCAGGGATGGTGACAATGACAGGAGGTGGCTGGATCATGACCGTGGAGTCAGGGCACTGACGGACACATGGCTCATTGCGGCTGTCAGCGAGGGGCTGGGGACGGTTGATGCCAGAAGGGGCAGGGGAACACAGGTCGTAGCAAGACATCTCGCAGGGTGGGAGGTCAATCTACAAAAGGTGATTTTACCAAGTACAAGACATTATTTACACACAAAAAAGTGCCATAGAGTTTACTGCCTTCCCTCTGACACGTGCGTTGAGGTTCACTAATTTACCCGCATATATTAGAAATGAAAACTGAAGCAGAACAGCAAAAATTCTTTGCTCAGATTCTTTGGTGAGTCAGCGGATCAGCAAGGACTGGGACTCCAAGAATGGAGGGCATTGTTAGGCATGATTTCATTACTCTAATTCTGCATTTCTACTGAGCTCCTTTGTGTTGAGCCTTGTCAGAACAGGGATTATAAATCATTGTCTATTCAGATTCGCTTAGTAACTTGTTTGATGAGACCATTACAAGGGAACTGCCAAGATCATTGTCCCCAGTTTCCAAATGTTGAATCAGGACACTGAGATATTTATGACCAGCTTAGCAACACAGTTTTTTTATTATGGGCTCTGAACTATTTTGAAAAAGTCTCATCCCAGAAGTCTTGCCCAAATTAACCCGGCACTTCAGCCATCAGCTCATTAAGCTCCTTCCATGACCCATTTTTCTCAAATAAATTTCTTACAGTACATTTTCAACTGCTCTCAACTCCTCTCTGTGTCCTGATCTAAGCCAGTGCCTGATCTCTGGTAGAATTCATGCCCATTTATCTTGAATTCATGTAAAAACTTTGAGTGATCTGTAATAGAATCACAGAATGTTAGGGGTTGGAAGGGACCTCCAAAGATCATCAAATCCAACCCCACCACCAGAGCAGGACCAAAACAGATCACTCAGCAATGCATCCAGACATGTCTTGAAAGTCTCCAGAGAATGGGACTACACAACCTCTCTGGGGAGTCTGTCCCAGGCTCTGTAACCTTTACAGTAAAGAAGTTCTTCCTCATGGGGAGGTGGAACTTCCTGTGTTTGAGCTTGGAAGTTCTACCTCAACATGAGGAAGAACTTCTTTACTGTAGAATAAACTGTAGGTGTTAGGAGGTCTGCTTCTAAGCTCAACATTTCCCTGTGAACAAGGGACATTTAAACTTCTTCAAATAATTTCTAGTTACCCATATAAACAGAGAAGAGGAATTCAATATGAATTAGGCACAAAATGTCTTCATGTGCTGGAAGTGACCTAACAAGGAACTTAATCTTCTGCCGTATCAACAAACTTTTGGTCTGCTTGGAAATTAAATGCCAACCCTGAATGCTGAGAATAGCTGCCTGTAACTCTTCTAATCACTTTTGTATGCTTTATCTTTTCACCTAAAACTTTACCCACTAGTTCATAATGGAAGAGACCACCCTCGATTAAACTGTAGAGCAAAAAGCTACTCCAATAGTTGTAAAGAGCAGATTCAGACTCACCTGGTTGGCCGAGAGGAACGAGTGAAGAGATGAGGTTGGAAGAACCTTGAGTGAAGAGAGCTTTATACAGTTCAAAATGCCCGAGGGATGAGAGGCTGATTTCATGAACGTGGATCTACTGAGTTGACGCAGCACATTTTTTTGTATTGATAGCTCTGCAAAGTGATGAAATTGTTTCACTTTGTGTTTTTGTTTATTACGTGATTTCAACTATCATAACACACATTACATCATGACAGGTTCTTTCATCTGAAAGACTGATGTGTGAAATTAATGCATCTTTCATCCTAAAACATGATTCATTGAATTAATACCAGTTTTCTATTCTTTTTGGAGTTGCACCATATAGTAAGCTGCTTATAGATGGATATTCTTATTTTGCTGTCTTATATGACCATGATGCTCAGACATTTCTCATACCTAACCTACTCTGAGGTGTTTCTTTCAAAGCCCCTTCTCTTGTTCTCTTTTCTTGTCTATCATTAAATCCTCAGGAAGACAGGCAATATTTTCGTGTGTGCTTAGGTTAATTTCTGAAATGTGATACAACTCATATTTTGGACTCTATAATCTCCAGAGTTACCTTCCAACCCCTACCATTCCATGATTCAGAGAGCATTGAGAATCATAGAATCAAATGATTTTGTGACCATTCCCAAACCACAAGTCTGAGAGGGTACATTTTCCTGAAGTTTCCTTTCGTTTCTATCTTAATCATCAACTCTTAATCCTGGTCCAAACTAATCTTGCAGCTAACCCCATCACAGATGGCATCTTTCAGCAGAGAACCATTATGACATGGGAATCCTCTGGGAAAGACAAATGATAGCTTGTGCTGAGGTTTCTTTCTTTGTTTATTCCATTACTGTAATACTGTATCATTATCATAATTGTCAACTTGATTCTCTCCAGACCACATATTATTTCTAAATTATGAGCTTTCCCAAATCTGGAGATACATACAGAGGTTTCCTCAGCTATAATACCGAATAAAAGCCATCTCAAGAGTTTTTACAACATCATTCCAAGGGATTTTCAAGTACCTCATGAACAGCCATTACCAGCTTTTACATACTGTGTCTTAATTACATAAAAAGTATGCTTGGATGCATACACCCCACTATTAATGGAGATTATCACATTAAAATAGGGATGTTAAGGTCACTTGGGTCTTTCCCATAATCACCTCATGGTTTAGAACATGTTTTGGACCTTCTTTTCTTTGATTTTAAACAGAAAATCTACCTTTTTATTAAAGTGCACATTGGTCCAGAAAACAGAAGTTTGCTTATCTTAACTGAACCATTAGCCAAAAAAACCCCAAACAAACCCAAGGTACAATGGGGTTTGTCTTCACTGTGTTAGGGCTACAATCCCTTTCTGTAGTTGTGTCTTATCACCCGATTCACTTGTTTTTCTTAGTTCTATGTTCCTAGGTACATCTAACACACAACTGTAGGAGGAGAAAACATGATAAAGGAAAGCAAAGCTTGATGAAAAAATTCAGAAAAAAAAAAATCAGTTTTCACAGTCTTGTGACTGACAGCTAAAATATTTCTCTGTTCCTGGGACTGAACGACAACTAGTAAAGAACCACCCAAAAGCCATTAAAAGATGCTTCTGATTACTGTGTTTGCCTTGTATTGAGTAGCTGGAAGTAGAAGTGCAAAGCCAGCAGAAAGAATCTTTTTACCCTTGTTATTTGTCTCCACCTTTCAGTTGAGATCCCAAAAGAAATTCCATTTTATCTCCAGCTATACCACTGATTACTGTAAGTGGACAGAAGAAATTACTATCCTCCTGTCATCCTAATTATACAGGACTCTTAACCCAGCACACTTCCTCACCTAACCCTGAAGAGAGCCATGGAATAATAAAAGCATAATCTCACATATAAAGCCTGAAGATAATAGATCTGTGGTGGAGAGTGCATGTCACGCTATGTGTGGGTTTTAAGTGCCCATAATGCACAAACAATAAGCAAAAACCATTTCAGCACTTTGAGGAACTGTGTGTCCTACAATTTGGGGTTGGGATCTAATTATGAACTTGCACATAGGATGCCTAAAGCCCTCCAGGCCATTGACAGAGATATATAAAAGCTCTCTGCTTTAGGTCCCTCTATACACTTCTCTCGCCTTGCTCGCCTCCGTGAATTGGGTAAGTCAGATTTCTCTCCATCTTTGCTAAACTTAACTTGTTCTCAAGAACTTTTGATTTTAAACTTTGGACCGAGTCCTCTTAAACTACTACCAGTGATCTGTAGATTATTTGCTGCTGGAAATAATATTTGGCTTCTCATTCATTACCTGGCCCTGTAAAGACAGGTTCCAGAAGAGGGGTATATCAAACAGTTTTGAATCCCAAACTCATAACATTCCAATGCTTCAAAGAATTTCTTGACTGTTTCAGGAGATAAAGGATAGTTCATATACATGCCGTATATGAAGGCACTTAGTAATGCTGGGTTTACAACAGGAAAGATTAAACTTAAGTAGAAAACATCAACATAATAAGTATATATAATATATATATTAAGTAACATAATACTATTAAAATTAGATTATCTGGAAATATTAAAGACATATTTGAAAAGTATGTGACTTTGTCATACTAAAGTACAAACTAGACATAGAATGCAGTGCTAGGGAGAATATCAATAGAAAAAAATGTGTTTACTTCCCAGATTTATCACTGCTACCCTTTTGGGAAGCTTTATTATAACGTAATGGTTGATATTTATTTAACGTCAACATAAATGACCATGTTTTACAGACTAATCTCCATCCTTGTAAGATGTCTTGCTACGACCTGTGCTCCCCTGCCCCTTCTGGCATCAACCGTCCCCAGCCCCTCGCTGACAGCCGCAATGAGCCATGTGTCCGTCAATGCCCCGACTCCATGGTCATGATCCAGCCACCTCCTGTCATTGTCACCATCCCTGGCCCCATCCTCAGCTCCTTCCCCCAGGATGCAGTTGTGGGGTCTTCTGGAGCACCCATCTTAGGGGGCTATGGAGGCTCCCTTGGTTATGGGGGTTCTGGCTCTTTGGTCTATGGGGGCTCCTCCCTGGGCTATGGGGGTCTGGGAGGCTATGGAGGCTCCTCCCTGGGCTATGGGGGCCTGGGCAGCTATGGGGGTTCCTCCGTGGGTTACAGGGGCTTGTATGGCTATGGTAGATCCTATGGTTCTGGTTCTTGCAGCCCTTCCTTCTACCGGTACAACAGGTACCGTCATGGCAGCTGCGGGCCCTGCTAAATCCTACAGAAAGATCCGCACTGAGGTATAACCCACAAAGGAGGCATGATGGTTTCACAGCTAAAGAGATCTCAACCTCCACTACCCTGTTCCAAGACTACAGAGCTGTATCTCTTCAGCCTCATTTGAATTTCTCCTCAACTTCTTTCAATATCTGTCTGAACGCTTTTCCCACCATGTTTCTATGTTGCCTGTGTTAAACATGTAACAAAATTGCTCAAACTGCAAAGACTCAGGAGGAAAAAAAAACCAAAAAATCACACCAAATTTATGTGAATGTATCCCTAACTGGAGAACAGTTTTGTGCTTCTTGGAGACTCTAAAAATGTATTCCCTTTCTCACTATCATTAAAAGTTTATTGCATGAAAGATGCCATGTTCTGATGATCTTTTCTCTTGTTTTTACCCTTGCTCTTTGTCGTAGAAGAAGTCTAACCCATGCAGCTGTAACAATCCAAACAACATAGATAGATGTTCTGCCCCAAAACATCAAAGATTTCAAATATACCAGAGCAGTGTGAAGCTCTCAGTGCAGGAGCTACTCTCCTGCTTTCCCTATTTTCTTTTCAGATAAAGATTCTTGACATTTTTGAAGAATTTGGCTTCTTGGTTGTACACCCACAGGTTACAGATTAGTGGTGGTAGAGAAATGAAACAGTAGATTGCTGATTTTTTAATCTTTCCTAGAGTTTAGTAATAATTTCTTCCAGGTAAGTCTTTGATTCATTTCTTTGAACTTCAGATTCTCACTCAAATGTTTAAACTCTGTCCTCAATAGTAGCCTCTGCAGTAAATTGAATTAGTTTTCTTTCAAATCCTTAAAGAAAGAAATATTTCGAGGCTATACAATGGAACTTTTAAATATGGGCAATGGTCTTTCAGTATAATCATGAAATCTAAGGTGGGAAATGTTTTTTTGATGGAGAAACAGCTACTCCAGACAGTTAGCCTCAAGGACTATTCATCTACATCTGCAAGAACAGCTTAAACAGATAAAAATGAATTATAATGCCTGGAAAGCTTAAAAGGTAGAAAAAGCCGTAACACTCAACACAATATTCAGCCATAATCCTCAAGACTGCTGTTGTGCTTCCCTGCTCCTTCTGCAGGGGAAGTCCTCACAACAGAACCTTCCATTTTCAGCCTCACTGATGTTATTCCTTATCTAAAAGGTTCATTAGATAGTCTACCCACCTCCAAAGATCTCTTTCCCTTTTGTCAACTCCTCCAACCCTTTCAGCAGCCTCACACCAATAACTTTCACCACTCTCTCCCCACCTTCTTAAATCCCTTCTGACTCAGGAACATCCCTCTCACCTGAGGGCCTCACCTGCTACTCTTTTCTCCATAATCTGCTTTGAACCCAGCTTCAGCTGAGCAACCAGCTCTGCTCCTGCTGTGATCAGCAAAGACATTTAAGTGTCTCATTAGGAAATGGAGATTTACTGTGTTTTCTTTCTAAAGATGTCATTATTTGACCCAGGCCAGCTTGCGTGGGAGGATCTCTGCTCCCAAATGTGTGCACTGAATGCAGCAAAGGGTGACTGACCCCACTGATCACTGGGCTATCTCAACTGTGGTTTTGAAGTCTGAGCCTCACCTTATGTGAGCTTTCCTCATTTACAGAGAGGAGAGTTGTACATCCATAGCAGGAGAAATTAAAATGAGAAGTTGATTTGTTTGATGCAGAATAGAATCACTTTAATGAGAAATGAGCATTCACAGAAAAATGTTGTAGAATATCAAGAATATGCACCAGAATGCAGGCAATTCCATCTATAATTCTCTTCATTTGGTTGGACAGCGAAGTGCCATTTTATAAGAATATAAATTCGTTATTTTGTACTAATTGTTCTACACATAGCTGGAAAAAAGACCATGAGTAGAGGGTGAAGAAATCCAAGACATGCTGCGTGCTCCCAGCTGCACCACAGTGGGGTGGCAGTTGATCAGGACCTCACAACATCTCTTCGGGAAAGTTGCCGTGGATCAAGATTGCATTGCTCCGTTGCCGGTTATTCCTTACTCAGGGGATATTGTTGCAGGGTTTAGCAGGGCCCGCAGCTGCCGCGGCTGTACCTGTTGTACCAGTAAGGGCTGCAATAGCCAGAGCCATAGGATCTACCGTAGCCATACAGATTCCCATATCCCAGGGAGCCATAGCCCCCATAGCCATAGAGACCCCTGTAGCCCAGGGAGCCATAGCCCCCATAGCCATACAGACCCCCATAGCCCAAGGCGCCATAGCCCCCATAGCCAAGGGAACCCCCAAGGACGGGTGCTCCAGCGGAGCCCACCACGGCTTGCTGGGGGAAGGAGCTGAGGATGGGGCCAGGGAAGGTGACAACAACCGGGGGTGGCTGGATCAAGGTGGTGGAGTCGGGACACTGGCGGACACACGGCTCATTGCAGCTGTCAGCGAGGGGCTGAGGGCGGTAGACGCCACAGGCAGAGGTGGAGCACAGGTCGTAGCAAGACATCTTGCAGGGATGGAGGTCAGCTGCAACACACGCTGGTGATCAGACTACGTAGACAAAGACATCAAAGTTCAACAGTTTAAACTGGTGAGTCAAGTACAGGATTTTGGGTAAACAAATTGATTTCCCACTTTGCAATCATCTTTTGTTTAAAAGAGCAGGTTTTTGAAAAGTCTATAAAAAAAAGTATTCACGTGCAAAAGCAATGGGAAATATAGAATCATAAAATCATAGAACACCCAGGATTGGAAACAATCTCCAAAGACCATCTAGTCCAACCCCCCCCCCCTTCAGTAAGTATGGACATATGCCTAGTTCTCAAAGTGTTGTCCCTCACAAATATCCTTCAAAGAACTTAGACATATTTCTACACATTAAACTGAAAAATGAGAGGAAAAAACAGAGCACTCAAAGTGTCTGTCCAAAGTAACTTGATGAGTCATTAGAAAAACTTGGAATTGGGTTCATCAGGTTTACAAGAGATGTAGTTTATATATAACTTAATTACAGTAGCTTCTTCTTCCCACTCATCCTAATTTTCCTGAGAGTTGAAGGAACAACAGATTATGGGATTGTTGTTGCCCGTATTGCTCAGAAAGCCACTTGACAAGACCATAAAGGGCAGATGGTAGCGTTATTATCCCATTTCCCACCTAGGCAGCCAATGTATAGATACAGCCTGGACAATTTCTATATAAACAGTGGTTTAGTCCCTTATGGCTTTCAAAAAGCTCATTTCAAATTATTATTCCCAGGATAAACCAGGGTTCCTTGGTAAACCCAAGAATTCAGCCTTTAATCTCCACTCTAAACTTAATTATTTTCTTCCAAGGGTGATTTTACTCTCCACCAGACAACTAAGAGCGTTGTCCAGTCACTCCAGGATCTGGTGTTTCTGACACTGAGAGCTCCACAGGGACCCATGCACCAAGTATCTACCACCCAAGAGCCAGTGTTAGAACCTCTGTACCTAAACGATGCAGCTACACTCAACAGTATGGATGGTCAACATCAACTAAGGTTAAAACCAACAATAAAAAGATACATTGGTAGTAATAGAGAAGAATCAGACTTACCCAAGTCACTGAGAAGTCAAGGGAAGCGTTTAGAAGAGCTACGAGAGAGAAGAGCTTTTATATTGGAGCAACTGGAAGTACAAGATCACCATTGGTTGCCTGCCTCAATTGCAAACGTGCGTAATCCATCAAGATGATGAAATTCCTGTTTGCTGATGGAGTTTATGAGTCCTTTCAAACGTGTTTGTAATAAGGACCTAAACATTACTTCAGATTATAGACAATTCTTCCATCTTGTGACAACCTGGGGAAAATTAATACCTGGCATTATTCCTGTCACTTCCTTGAAATTACAACAGAAACCAGCTCCTCCTTTCTTGTAGATATGAGCTGAATTGTTTTTTTCATCCATTAGTCACTCAAGCAGTTGTATTCCCTTACAAAATTGTGCAGGGGTAAGTCTGCAGAGTTCCATGTGGGAAATGGAGAGGAAAGCTTAATCTTCCCAAGGCTCGCTTTTGTTTTTTAAGAGATAAGTAAAGAATGAGTTTTTGAAGTTAACTAAAACTACAAAGGGACTGAAGATCCCAAAGAAACTTTTTCCAAGCATTGTCAGTTTGATGTCAGTACAAAGATGGTACTTGAGAATATTTAATAGGCCCTAAGTTTGCAGTTACTCTGGTGCAAAACTTGAGATGTGACAGAAGTGCTTTGAATTATTGATTTTGATTCTCAGGAATTCACAATCTCCTGTAATATGCTGTTGTTGCTGTGAGCTGTAAATCCGGAACTGGGCTGAGCTGGCAGTTTCTGCACACAGGGAACAAGTACAAACTCGGACAGTACCATGCAAAACAGTCTGGTTCTTCCCTTGTTTACAGATGTTTACTGCCAACTCTATGCCATATATTATTTCTAAATTATGAGGTGGGTTTCACAGCCTTTGAGGTGGTTAGAACTTGTTTTGGACAGTAATAACTTCAAGCTTCCAGTGAACAAGTCTTTTCAAATGCCACAAACTATCTACTAATGGTTTGAGAACGCATTTTTACAATTAGATTAAAGGCATGGACCTGTATTTGAGTGCCTAGCAATTACAGAATGACAACACATCAAAATATGTAAGACAAGGTATAATCAGTTCAGGGGTGAATACTGGGGATTTGTGAATCTTCATTTTCTTTTTCACTGTGGAAGTACAGAATGAAATATAAACTTTTAAACAAAACACAACTATATAATCAATCTGTCTTTATCATTTTCAGTCACACATCAGGCCACAGAAACAGAGGATTTAGTTATTTTCTTGAGGTGTTCTGGTTCTGTCAATGATCAGCATTTACCCATGTAAATGTTTTCTCTGTCTCTAACTCCAGGTAGCTTTAGCAAGTTGTCACCAATCATGTTTCATTTAATTTTGTTTCCCAGTAGTCTTCAATATTGCCTCATCTGAAGATGGACCTAAAAATAGATCCATAGAGGCTTTGTATAAGGAGAAAGAAAACTGGAAAATGTGGGTGAGAAATGTTTCACAAAGTGCCCTCCAATCTTGAGAACAGAAAGAGTAGGTACTAGTTGGTGTCTAGACTCCATACTGGGTTGACATACAATGAGAAAGATGTGTTAGAAAAATCTGAGTAGTTTGAAAGGATGTTCTACCTCTGCTTCCTGCTTAAAATGGTCCAAAGGACTTGCTGGTGTTTGACAAAAGGACAGGGAGGGTAATCCACAGCTGAATACACAACAAAGCAAGCAGGAGGTATTTTCCCAAGCCCTTCATTTATTAGATGAACCCAACATTGTGCTACAGAGCAAACCATTGAAGAACCACAAGATGTTTTCTATGTCTTCCTTTGGGAGCAGTATTGGTCTCACAGCAAGTAGCTGAGTGTACAAAAGAAAAAGATAAAAATGATGACCCCAAAGTTGCTCTAAGGAAACTCCATTTTATATCCAGGTATCTTACAGCCTGGATTTGATGGAAAATTCTGCGTGCACCAAGCAACTGCAACCACACAGCGAGCAGCTGGGTTTCGCCATTAATAATGGAGACGCTGAGGAAAAGAGTTAGTTGTGACTCCAGGAATGCGAACGGAACGATAACAGGAATGAATATGACATGTAACCATTCGAGATGAAAGAGGTTTCTGTGATGAAATGCACCTATCATCTTTCACGAGACTTCGAACCGACAAATAAACAGTCAGCAAAACTTTGAGGACCTATGTGTCATATTATTTGGGTTTGCCCCAATTATGCACAAGGACAAATTGCACCTTAGGTGATCTCCATGATCTAGGGAACTGTATAAAAGCTCTCCCAAGTCAGGGCTCTTCATTCCACCTTGCTCATTTTATTCACCTCCGTGAAAAAGGTGAGTGTCATTCTATCTGATGTCTTTCCTAGATTTCTATTATCTCTTTTTCTGCTGGTTTTAATTAAGGTCAGAATCACCCATAAGTATCCTAAGATTCTTAGTAACATTGGGTTATTTCACTATTTTTCTTATTTGGTGTTGGACATTCACATATTTGGGTTTAAAATGGTAAAACTAGGTTTCTGAAAAATTATTGTTTCTGGTTCTTACAAATCTGAGCTACCAAAGCATCTTCCAAAACATCAGCAGAAGGCTTGTTCAGTCACTGGAATTGTTTTAAGGACTTTCCATGTAAAATTTTTTGTTATGTGTCTATGTAGCCGTATGTATTTGCCGAGGGGACAAAACTTCTTTATAAACCAGAAAGAATAAAGAAATATTGTCTAAAGAAGTATAGGAAAACAGACACAAAACTAAGAAATCCTGACCTAGTTTTTACATTGTCTTTGCTTTGAGCAGGGAGTTGGACAAGATGACCTTCAGAAGTCTCTTCCGATCTAATATTTTTGGTTCTAGTGGAGAAAAACAACTGTTCACAGGCAGAATTCACAGTCCTTCTACAAGTTTTCTTTAGATCATAGGTCAGATCCTATGGTGAAAACCTTTCTGAAGAGCTCAGATCACAACATACTTCTCTGCAGTAGAAATCTAGTACTAATTATCCAAGTGTCTCAGTTTCCCATCTGGGAAATCAGACAAATAATTTTTTTCGCCCACTTTCAAACTACTTTGCAAGCACTTCACATCAGGGAATGGCTTATTTAATCTGTGTTTATAGCAGGTTCAATGTATAGGCAGCATGATTTTAGCTATTGCTCCTGGAAGGACGTTACGAGTCAATATGCTGGAGTTGCTGTTCCAGCTACCCATTAATTTACCGTGTGAGCTTTGCTGGTTGTCAGGTTACGCTGCTTTGATTTTGATAGTGTAAAACAAATGTGAAACAGCCTTTCAGACACAGATGTTTTAAGAGTGACTACGAAGTATAGAGGAAGTAATTTGTGAAGTGCTGGAGAATATTTTTGCAGTGTTGGGCAGTGGAGTAGAAAAAAGAACTACTTCAGAGAGATAACCAAGTATAGGGAATTAGGAATGAGATCACAGAAGAGATGATTGCTCAGTGTCCACTCTGGACAAGGAGAGATGTCTCATGAAAGGTACTGAAGGACACTCAGACTGTAAGACTTGTAAGCTAAAGCCATTGTTCTAGTCCATGTGTCCAGCTTTCAAACTCTTACCCCTTGAATTTGTGTCTTCTGTTGACTCACCAGCGTGTGTTGCAGCTGACCTCCATCCCTGCAAGATGTCTTGCTACGACCTGTGCTCCACCTCTGCCTGCGGCGTCTACCGCCCTCAGCCCCTCGCTGACAGCTGCAATGAGCCGTGTGTCCGCCAGTGTCCCGACTCCACCACCTTGATCCAGCCACCCCCGGTTGTTGTCACCTTCCCTGGCCCCATCCTCAGCTCCTTCCCCCAGGATGCAGTTGTGGGATCTGCTGGAGCACCCGTCCTTGGGGGTTCCCTTGGCTATGGGGGCTATGGTGCCTTGGGCTATGGGGGCTATGGTGCCTTGGGCTATGGGGGTCTGTATGGCTATGGGGGCTATGGCTCCCTGGGATATGGGGGTCTCTATGGCTATGGGGGCTATGGGAGTCTGTATGGCTACGGTAGATCCTATGGCTCTGGCTATTGCAGCCCTTACTGGTACAACAGGTACAGCCGCTGCGGGCCCTGCTAAACACAACAGGAAAACCCACTGAATAATGTGCAAGTGAGAACCAAAATGCAGATTCACCAGTGAGCAGATGAGTGACAGCTTTTTGAAAGCTCTCACAAGTCCTGTTCAGTGCCGTGCTCTCTGCATGCTTCAGACCTCTCCCTTTTTTTTCCCTTTCAGTTCTTTCCTGATACCTTCATCAGTTCAATTCCTTGCTATCTTCTACTTTATCACTCTTGAGACTGAATGACACTTGAGATTTGACACTGACATCTTGAAAATACTTTCTTGACTCCACAGTGTATTTTTTGTTCTTTGCATTCTCATTAAAATTCTGTTGCATCGTTTAAAATAAGTGCCTTGTGGTTCTTGTGTTCTCATCCATTCCCAATTTGCCAACTTTTCTGGATAAAGCCACCTGTTGTACACATGGCTGTGATAATATTGTGCAAAGGCTACCCAGAGAATGAGTTTCCACAAGGAGCCCTTGCTGTGAATTACAACAACGCGGTCACAACATGTTGGCTGCAGATGAACATCAGCTTTCTCTATACATCACTTTATTAGACTCCCCACTCCCGAGTTTGTAAGATAATTCTTTAAACTACAAGTGAGTGTTCACACTTTGGAAGCTAAGCTCTTTCTTATTCCACTACAGTCTTCAAATCCAGTGTTGTATAAATAATTTCACTGCCACAGCTCTTAACAGAAGACTGGTGACCGATATTAAATGAATTTCAGGTTCTGTGTTTCTCTAGCACAGTCACGCTATTAAACTGTCTCACTCCTCAAAATCTTGGCTATGTGCAGATGGTAGGGATATGGTTTAGTGGTGTCCTGGCAGTGCTGGGTTAACAATTGGACTTGATGATCTTGAAGGTCTCTTCCAACCAGAATTATTCTATGATTCTCTGACACGACTTCAAATCCACAATAAGTACTATCTGCATAATTTCATGGTATATCTGATTGAGTTCTGGGGTTTGGGACTTCTTTGTTTCTATTTAAGTTATGTATCCATTAAATAAAAGTAAAATTTGTGTAGATAATATATAGGTAGCCTAAAACAGAACAAAAATACGTGGCATATCTTTTAGGTTATCAGCAAAGCACGTAACCATCTCCTGATTCAAACAGATGCTTATCTCACAAGAGTTTTCTTTATGTGGTGCAGCTGCCAAAAGGTCTTAGACTACGTGTTTTTACTACAGTACAATATCTAAGTATAATGTAATGGTGTTCAGAGAACATCCAGCCAGAAATTGAAGGAAAAGCATGAAGAAAGAAAAGGGAAGAGATGCTGCACATGCCCAGCTCCACCTTCTGTAACTGGACAGTGCATGCAGCTCACTCCTCCACACTCATTACTTAAAATTCAGCTATAAATCTGCCTTTTGTTCGCTTTTATTGAGTTGTTTCTGGTAAATGGAACAGCTCTTCCAGCAAGATCCACAGCTTCCACACTGGTATTGAAACAACAGCCAGAAGGGATGTTCTACTTGCTGTCAGGACCTGAAAAACTGTCGGGAAATCTGTTGTGGTAAAGAGGAGCTTAACAAAAGCTCCCATAACAAAAGGAGACCTTAAGTACGGGTGCTAACAGAGAACTGCTATGCTGTCCTGAAGGGAGGAACTAAGCATCTGGGCTGGCATAGTAATGACAATGGATGGTGGCTGAGCCACTGCCCTCAGGTCAGAGTAGTCAGCTCCTTGCAGCTACTGGTGCTGGACATATGACTAAGTGTAAGTGTAACGCGGCACAAGTTCCCCTGGAGCAGGAAGAAAAGCTTCGATCTCATGGAAATGGAAAGGTACAGCAGTCTGGAGCCTCTGCAATGCTAATTTACTTCCAGATCCATCCCACCAAATTGTAGGTACTCCACCAAGATCTACTTGCTGTAGCTACTCCACCAAGATATACTTGCTGCTGTAGATGTAATTCCTCCAATTTGTATAAGCCCCGTAAGAAAAACGATTTTTAATTGATCATAGAATCATAGAATCATTCGGATTGGAAAAGACCTTTAAGATCATCACATCCAACCGTTAATACAGCACTGCCAGGGCACCACTAACCCATGTCCCTCAGCACCACATCTCCAAGTCTTTGAAACCCCCCAGGGATCACGGGGACTCCACCCCTGCCCTGGGCAGCCTGGGCTAGCCCTGACCAACCCTCGAGGGGAAGAAGTTGTTCCCCAGCTCCAACTTAAACCTCCCCTCATGCAACTTGAGGCCAGTTCCTCTTGTCCTGTCACTTGTTCCTTGGGAGAAGAGACCGACCCCCACTGATGGTTAATCATCGCTTTAGTGGAGTCACCGGAATATAGAAGGTCACTCACTTCCTCAGACAAATGGCTGCTCTTATCCTGTACCTTGTCTCTGATAAAAGACAGTTCCACGTGGTTTGAAGTTTCGTGTAGAAATCCTGGTGCTAGACCTTACTGAATGAAGGGTCCAAAGGCTGATCTGGTTCCTAACACCCTGAGGGCCCTTTTTCCTGTGAGGAAGGAAGTTTTACTTCCATCCCTTTCAAGCCTTGGCTTTCTTCCATACAAATTAATTTGAAACAGCAGCTGGAAGACCAAGTGATTAACTATCAAGAAGACATATCCTCTATAAAAGGTGTCTGTGACCAAGGGTTTTGGAGCACAGGAGTAAAGGGCAATTTGTAGGACTGCAGTCTGGGGTTTTGGTGTCTTGTGCAGATTATGAACCTGAGATTTGAATTAGTGGGGACCTGACATGTCCAGTGCAATCCATTGTGGAAAATACCATCCTAACCCTTAAAACTTGTGTATAAGCTTGCCTCCCCCTAAATGACAAACGAGGGCTGATTTGAATGTACAGAAAAAGAACAGTCTGGTATCTAGAAAATCACTGGCTCTGGGAAGAAGGTGGCAAGAGAAGTAAATAGAAGGCAGTTTTAAGGTGGGACTTTTTATACGTCTGCTCAAACTGCCTGAAGAACCCGAGACTCCCATTAAAACCAGCCCACATTTATCACACATGGTTCACCTCAAAATGATGAAAGAGTTTTGCTCAATATTTATGTTTATTAGTTAATTCAAATGCTCATGCCACATGAAATGCAAATTGCAAAATAAATATTTCTTTCATCTTAGAACTTAATTGGCAAGATTCATTCCTGGTAACGTTCCACTAAATACATCAGAATGACAGGAGGAATTATGCTGACTTCATTTCTTCGCCTCTTCTTTTAATAGTTGACATAATGGTGGTGGCTCAAATGTTAATCATAACTGTCTTATGCTTTAATATGCAGGTTGTTGCCCCTTTTTCCTTACCCATGCTAGATAATGTATATTTGATACAAAACATCATGTCTTTTCTTGTGAAATCAGCAACCCTTCTATGAAGTTGGTATTCAGATTTGGGCAGGACCATCCTGCACTTTTCAGAGGAAAAATAAAAAAAGACATGACAAAGTACATTTTTATATCTTCCAGACCCACGCCTTGTCTCCCAAAGTACCCAGCTGTTCAGTTTCTTCACATTTTAGAGGTAAATTCACTGGTCACAACAAAAGTGAGTGGTTCCTTAGCCAGATTACAGGCATCTTGCTTAATATATATATTTTTAGGAAGCTGTGTAAGTGTTTAAAACACAGAAGAAAGTCAGAGAGCTCACAAATTAAGTCCTAGGAAAAGCTTTAAAAACACGAGAGCAGAGACAGATGTCACAGATCTTGGTGCTACAAATGGTGAATTAACATGACATCGGCACTGAAGGAGCTTATACCCAAACTTTAAGCAAATCAAAACCTAAATTATACAAGAAAACCAACTGAAATCCTAAGGTATGCAATCACAAGCTGGTAAAGGGAACAGGAAGTGTACACCTGACCAGTACAATTTAATAAATACGTTTCAAAATGCTGTTTGGCTGTTTGCATCCAACCACACACTTACATTACAATAATGACACACCACTTCATGCACAAAGGACTAAGGAGGGCTTGGTAAATGCTTAAAAACACACACAAAAAGAATCTGAGCACCCTTTGTGATTATTATTGCTCTTGCAATCCCCTCAGGGCACCTCAAAGCCTGGAAGAAAGAACCTCATAATTGAAGTGTAATTTCTGGTAGAAATGTTGAGGTGTTTATTTAACAAACAAGCGATCCAGAGGCAAAGGAGGGTTTCTGAGGCTGGACCAGGCGCTGCTTATTACACAGAATTTCAGAATATGGGAGTATGGGTGGGACACATCTCATCAAAACCTTCCCTGTTTAAAAGCTGGGTGTTTCAGCTGAGCTTGTTGTCTGTCTCCAAAGTCAACGAAAGCAAAATTGTTGTGTTTTGATGATGATAGGAATTCTGGTAAGGCAAGCATCTAAGACAGGATGAATTGCCTTGCCGTAATTCTTGTCCCTCCCCACTAAGTATTGGGGAAGCCTGAGTAATTTCAAGTGACAAGTCACTTGAAATCTTGGCAGTCAAAACTGCAGCGATGTGCACTCTGCAGGTGATGTCCTGCTAGTCAGGAAAGAAGAGGAAAAAAAACTGAATTCCATTGTTGCAGTAACTATTCCTCAGATAATTCCATCGATTCTCCTGACACTTACCCTATAAGTCTGGGAAGGAAACACTCAAAAATGCTTTCTGTGACATTGTTCAGTGAAACTTTGGTAAAATTCCTTTGTAAGGTGAAGGAGTAGATCTAAGGATTTCAAACCGCACCCCATCATATAAGCAAAAAGAACAAGAAGATCCAGACTGAATTAATGCAGTGAGGGACAGAAACTTGTCGTTTCACAAAGAAACTGAGGAATTTGCAGCTGCTCCGCAACCTTCTTGTGTTGTGTCCAGCTTCAGAACTGTGCAAGGTCAATGCAGAGCAGCCAGTAACTCTTCAGCAGCCATTCTACATTGCTGAACCTGTGAGAGAATCTCTCTGTGCTTTTGCAGATCCCAGGTGAAAAATAGGGAAAAAAATACTGATAACACCTCAGAGAAAACTTCAGCCATTGGTTTAAACACTGCTTCAGGTACTAAAATACTCTGTTTTCTGCTGGCCTTGCCAAGCAGGAAGGAAAATTCAGAATTTCTACATCAAAGACCATTAAACAATGTCCAAATTTGCGGTAGGCACAAGACCTCTCTCATGTTTCGTGGTTGTGGGTGGGAAAAGGATAAGAAGGTGTCTTCCACCTCAGTGAACATCTCGTTGCAAAATGTGTGAGCAGATTAGATTGCAGCCCAGATCTAAAACACTTAAATACAAACATGTATATGACATGCAGGTTATAGCTCTGATTAAAATCATTACGGGAAGTTAATGAAGGAAGTGCTAAATGAATGGAACCAGTTTAATTCCTCCTGCAATGCCAGTGAGCAGGGTGGGATGATAGCAGCAAACGAAGCTGGTCAATTAGGCTTCAAGATGAAAGAGAACAGGGAGCTGGAATGTGCATATCATGCTAATTTGGAGATTTAGGGTGATTTTGCAAGCAGCAAGCGAGAAGAGTTTCATCACTTTGAGAAGTTGTACACACTTTAAATTTTGGGCTGGTTGGTGGTGATGACTTCATGCGTGCAGCGTGCCTCAGACCTCCCCCAGGCAATCCCAGGCACCGTATAAAAGTAGCAGCTACTCAGATCTAACCCATCTCCCTCTTCTGACTGCTCTCCTCTACATCAGGTAAGTCTAATGCCTGTTCATTGATCTCTAAACACCAGGACACCTTTGCACTGGGAAACTGTTCACTGCTGGTGCTTTAGAGTTTTTAGAACTATTTTTTTGATTCTCTTTCTTTTTCACTCTTTTTTTTTTTTTAGTATGTTGGCAAGTTGCATTACTGGTACAGTTTAGGAGTCAAAACCAGTGTTTGAGGCCTTTATTTCACTCTAATTCATACTGGGCATTCTTGTGCTGTTAGCAGATTGAAAACGTAGGAGGGCATAAGCTTTAAAATGAAAAATTCTCCCGTACCATTTCCCTTAATGATGAATCAAAATAGTCCCTCTTTTTTAACTGTGAAAAGTGCTAAGCCACAAGCTTTGGTGACCAGACATTTAGGTGAAATAGTGGTTTGCAAACAGTGTTTTTCTCCGATGAAGGAAATTGGCTCCTTACATTTTACCAACCTCCTCCACCCTCTAGAAGAAATTAGGCTGCTATGCCAAGAAGTATTTGGATAGAAATATTTTATAGGGTATAGTTTATTTATTTCATCAAGTCGATGAATCTATCCTTAAATGCTTTGGGGTTTTATCAGAGGGGTTATAGAGATCAAGAGAATGTAGAACTGAAAGAGAACAACTCAAAGTATATTGCTCCAAATAACTTGAAAAGAATCAGGGACCAGGAAAGGAGGATGAAGTGTGTGGTGGAAGCAGTGGTGGGTTCTTGACTCCATCCCATCTCTCCAAGACAAATCCTACTTCTGTCCCATTGGGTGTCATGAGGAAGTCAGATCCTGCAGCTCCTAGTTTTCAACCCGCATTCACTGGGGAGAAGTGCTGGTGTTTTAGTAAAAAATATGCTGCTGACATTTTGTTCCTCTAGGACGGAATGTGAATTAAAAAAAAAAAAAAAAAAGCAGAAGCAATTTCATAAAGCTTGGAGGATGTGACAAGTGCAGGGATTACTGGATGGGGAAAGAATCAGAGCAATGCTGATTGGCCAGAAAGTCTGTGAACAGCATCATCAATTTTGCTTGTGCATCTGGTGATCATTTCCCCAACAACCCAGCACCAAACCTTGACCTGTTGTTCCAGTAGATCTTGTGCTTTGTTTTTCACACAGCTCTGTGCTCTGTGTTTCAGGATTGCCTTCATCCTTGCAAAGAAATGTCTTGCTACGACCTGTGCCCCACCACCAGCAGCATCGCCTGCCCCCAGCCCATTGCCAACAGCTGCAATGAGCCGTGTGTCCGCCAGTGCCCCGACTCCACGGCCCTGATCCAGCCACCCCCCGTTGTCGTCACCTTCCCTGGTCCCATCCTCAGCTCCTTCCCCCAGCAAGCTGTGGTGGGCTCCGCTGGAGCACCTGCTTTTGGGGGCTCCCTGGGCCAGGGGGGACTCTACGGCACCGGGAACCTCTACGGTTATGGGGGACCTCTGGGATATGGAGCCCAGTACGGATATGGGAGCTCAGCCCTCTCCACTCTCGGCAGTGGGTATTGTGGCCCCTACTCCTCCCGCCGGTACAGCCGTTTCTTCCGCAGCAGCTGTGGGCCTTGCTAAAGGAAGCAGAAAGGTCTCAGAAGAGCCACACACGAAGACCCAACCGCAGAGCAATGAGGATGGGGGTTCAGCGTTCCCGCAGCCCTGCAGTGGAGCTACTGCCATTTTGCATTTCTGACCTTTCATCTGCTTTTTGTTTACCCTTCAGTTTCTAGTTTGTGGTTTGCTGTTGTTGCCTGTTCCAGCTTTCCCCTTTTTTTTTTTTTTGTTTTTTCAAACCATCGTGGGACAGATTATTCCATACAAACATCACTCACAAGAAGTATCTCCCCCAGAGGCTGCACAACAGACAGAAGAAAGTCATCTGAGGATGGTAATATCTCTGAGCAGAACAATCATTGAACATTCCCTGAAATTGTCTGGAAATGGATTTTTCATTTTCTGTGATATCTCGCTTTGCAAACATTGGCATATCTTGCTCATTAAAATTCTTGTTGCATCACACAGCAGCCTTCTGGTTTCCCCCCCTCCCTTCATTCACTGCTTGTCCTGGGTGAAGTCTTCTCACGGGCAGGACCAAGCTGCTGACTGAAAAGAACTTTTCAGCACAGGCTGAATTTACACAGTGTCACAAATATGTCTGTTATGACACACCCTGAATAGCAGCTTTCTGTCCTTTGAGGTTTATGAAAAGTTTAAAATAACACAAAATCTTAACTCCTGCTATTTAAACATGATTTCAGTGTGACTTTTCCATGAGCATTCAAACAGAGCATTGTGGGTTTCCGTGTTGAACTCAGCATGACCACAAAGGCCACTAAGGTGGTGCCCAGCAGAGTACTTTCCAAAGGTAAATTTGCCCCTATAAATGCACAGGTACAACACAACCTACAGCATGGACATTGCCCAACAGTGCTTAAACTCCAGACACTCCAAGCAGCTAATACTTATCCCTCCTTGCAGTCATGCTTACAGCCTTTCCACTCCAGAAGAAAGAGGAATAATCCTTCAAGAAATGACTGTAGTAGAGGAAGTATCAGGAGCCCCAGAGACTCAGCACTTCGAAGCTTCTGATTTCTGAATCGAGTTCAAATTGTAGTGAAGCTGCAGATAAGGCAGGTTCAGTGCTGTGCAAAGAGTAAAGCCAATCCCTGCCCTCAAGTGCTCTCAGAGTAGACAAGAGAAGCCAAGAAGGAGCAGTGCTGCTCTTTTCCCTTTTTTGCAGATAAGCATCTTGGATACAGAGATTCAAGGTGGTGTTCTCCACACAGATAACAAGATTACTAAATATTTTCCCCAGGTGATGAAGGAATCATTGGGCAAAGCTCAGAACTGAATTCCTCTCTCTGATATCCCCATTGCATCACTGACACACCATCTCTGTTCCCTGTTTTGTATTCCACTGGTTGACTTCACTGATGCTCTCATGTCCTTTAGTCAAAGAGGAAAATAACAACGGATAAGGAGCACACCACAGAATATTCCTGTCTGTCTCTGTGCTCTGATGACAAGAGCACTGGTAGATACTGGGACAAGGAGAAGTTCAGTAGTGCTCATTTTCATATAAATATTCAAAGTTGCCTATCATCTAGGTCACTACTCTGCTACCTGCGAGTAAATTCTGGCATTTAAAACATAAAATATCCTGACTAGTTTTGTTTTAGGATAGAACTGTGAAAATCAGATAATCAAACTGACATGTTTTCATGGAGTTCTGCTTATTTTAGTTATGGCACAGCCAATAGTATACAGGACATAGAAAATTTAACAGATCTTAGAATCATGGAGTGAAGGAATGATTTGGATTGGAAGGGACATTTGAAGACCATCTAGTCCATCCTCACCATGGGCAGGGACATCTTCCTCTAGACTGGGTTGCTCAAAGCACCATCCAACCTCACCCTGAACACCTCCAAAAACCAGTGACCTAAGAATTCAAGACATGGCTTGTTATATAATTTGTTTTCTAAGTAAAAGGGAAGAGTGAGCTAAAATTTAAAAAGTTTCAGGTTTCTCTGACAGAGCATTTTGTTTAAAACATTTGAAACATTCAAGTTCAGATCCTCCAACTGCAAAACTGATAGAAGGCAGAGCGCAAACAGACACTTGGCTAATTCCTCAGAATCAAGCCCTGGAAGGAAGCTGGCATCGAGCAGGGCATATTTCTGGTTCTGTTATGTTGAGCCATTGCACCTTCAGGCTACTTACCAGCGGTGTGAGCTTGAACCACATAAAAAACCATTAGGCTCTGGTAGTGACTAAATATTTACTGAAGCCACCTATTGAAATCAAACCTGAGAGGCTTAACTCCCACAGTTATCTGTCTGGAGCTGTAATTTTGTGCGTGGGGAGGACATCTACTTCAGGCTGTGTTTACAACACCTTCAATGAATCAACATCTGATTGCATCTCATTTGCCAATGGCGTTGCCTTGTACTAGGATATAAACACATGCTCAGAGCACATTTAGATGAGGGGAGTGTAGTGACCTCTGTAGTCCAAGGTGAGACAGTGTGATTTCATTTAGCACTGCTTCCTTGGTAATTACTTGTTTCACTGACAGGAGAGACAGGAGTTTGAGTTGCTGGTGCTGCCCACAGCCCAGACTTCCCATGGCTGACCAAGAACATGTGGTCTTCATGTTGCAGTGGCCAGCAAACCATCAAGATCTCTCATCGCTTCCAGATTACGGTGATAAACAGCAGTTATGTTCCTCCTATCTCATATCTGAATGTGGCGTGACTTGGGATGTGTTGGGTCTGACAGCAAAGTTAGTTCTTGGTGTTCAACCGTGATTACACTTAAGTGAAAGCCCAATCCAAGTTCAGGCTGCTGTGAGTTTGAGAAGTGGTGGATTGCTGATGGTCAAGAGCAGAACAGAACAATGGAAGGCAGTCAGAGAACTGTCCTCTAGTGTTTGCTCTAGGCTATGGTCTTCACATGAAAAATCAGGCTGGTACATGAGAATCGACAATGCAAATTTTTCAATCCCTGCTCTCCAGGGGATGTGTCTCTGCGGGTCACTTTACCAAATAACAGTGTTGTGGAGCTCTATGTCTTCAAGCAACATTCAACACCAGAACAGTCCATCCATCAATTAATGCGTACCACCATTTATACTCCAGGCTTTAACACCATAATGGTGTGTCTTGAAAAATCCACAATCTGGTGGCTTTAGTGCTCTGCATACCTGCGCAAACAGGTGCTGGGTTTTGACAGCATCCTGGTGACTCCAAGAAAAATCACCCAGTGTTTTGGAGACAGAGGAAGCATCAAAACAAGACAAAGCCCTCAGACACATCCTAACAAGAAAGGGGTGGTGCCTGGCTACCTCACTGCAGCCTCATCTCCTTTCCACTAATTTTACAAGTGAAGTCACACTTCCAAAACCTTTGAAGTTATTACCACATACCTGATCCTGCCAAAGAAATTTCATTTGCCTGGAATTTGCCTGCCTAGGTATTGTGAAGCTTGCCAGGGTGATGCTGGTAGTCTGAGGAACAGCAGCTTCACACAGGGAATTACTGAGCAGTATCTGATGCCTGCTCCAGCAGAGCCCTGGTTGGCTTTGTAAGCACAGGACAGAGTGAATACCTCTTAACAGCTGTACTAATTGTATGCAAATTGCATCACTTAAAATACAGTTCTAGAGGACATACTGAGCAGCCTGGAACCCCACTGCTGTTGGGCAAAAAGAAGTGCTGCACATGCCCAGTATCCACAGTCATCTGTGAGTAGCCTGAAATTTATGTGTAAAGTTCCCAAGATGGAAAATATTATTTGACCTAAGGGGGTAGGTGTTGCTCTGCAGGGACAACTGAAGAATTATTGTGGGGTTTTTTTAACTCAAGTTGCCAAGAATTTAGAACTATTAATGGGAAATGTCAAAGAACCCACAGAATTTCAGCAAAGATTTGCCATTCAATAATAAAAAAAAAAAATCCTGTTGGCCATTCGAAAGTAAGTTCTACCCACAGATTGTTACGCTCTATTTTTAAACAATGAAAAAACATCACAGAAACAGTATACGGGGATGAAATTAAATCAGAGCCTCAGGCAAGTAGCAAAACGCAAAGAAGACCTTCAAAGTTACTCATGTGTTTAACTTTCTTCACTAGCATGTAGCAAATACACTTTGTAACCACACCTGTCCTGGAGGAAATTTCTAACTTAGTTATAAAGGTTGCAAAACATGTTTATCCAGCATGAAGTTCCTGCTTAAAGAGCCTGGTCATCTTCCAGCTTAAGGCGTTGAAAGAAAGCAAACCACGTCACATTTCGCTGAAGGGATTTTTTTGGCCACCATCCTGGGTGAGCATCAAAGACAGAAGAAACTTCAGAATTTTAATGCATCAAAATTTAATGAGAAAAGTAAGTAGTAAAAGATCATACCGAGAATGAAAAAAACACAGGGAAAATATTGCCAGGGTCTCATTGTAGGCTGCAAACAAAGAATTGCTCCAGGGCTATGCATTCCACATACATTACTCTTACATTTTCATTACATGGGTAGCCTTACATAATCTTGTCCCACTTTCAGACAGCCAAAGATCATTGATACAACAAATTTGAAGCCAGTATTATCAGGAGGCACTGGAAAAAGTAGTCAGAAAACTAAAATAAAACAGTAGCTTGAGAATTACACGCAAGCAATATTCAGAGACGCACAGTTCATGCTCCATCAAGGCTGAGCCAGTAACAGGGTTTGTGGAGGCACATCCTCCTCTGTGCCAGGCGATTGCTCCTTATTCATTGCACATTTAACATGGTCTGCAGCTCCCAAAACCATAAGCACTGGATCCATAGGAAGAATATGACCTCCCATAACTGTACAAGCTCCTAGAGCCATAGGAACTGCTGGGACCCAAAGAGCTCATGGATCCAAAGAAGCTCCCCATGCTGGATGGTGCTGAGCTGCCCACTATGCTTTCCTGAGGGCAGGAGCTAAGAATGGGTCCTGGGAAGGTCATGACCACAGGTGGTGGGTAGATCACAGCTCTTGAATCACCACAGGATGTAACACAGGGTTGGTTCCAGGCATTTGCAATGGGCTGCGGGCAAGTCACTTCGCAGGGCGCAAGGCAGCGGGAACTGATCATCTGTCTGTAGGAAGACATCTTCCAGGAATGGAAATAAACCTGAAACATGCAACACAGAGGCAACGCAAGGCTGAAAGCTCAGATACCACTACAATGAAGAGAAAAAAAAAGAAAGGATAGCAAGAAGACCAGAAGGAGGCTGAAGAGTTCAGTTTTGTCTCAGCAGCCATATGTGACTTTTGTCATCATCTTCCTGTGCTGGTCTGCACCACCTGGAATCATTGCAACTGTACGAGGCAGGTCACTGTTATTCCAGCTTTAAGGAAGCAGTAACTGAGGCTGAGAAGTGAATGCATTGCCCAAAGCCATTTCTGGAAGTAACAGGAGAGTTAAAATTCAGGCAGCTCAGTTGCTAATGACAGTGCTACTCCCAAACTTTCCGATGCTGCAGCTGGCACCAGGACTCCCCTGCCTGTTCTTTACACGAATAAAAGGAGCAGCAACCACATCCCTGAAGCGCTCATGGAGTTTGCTTGGCAGAACATCCCACATTTAGGTGGGAATGTTGTATCAGGGAGGTTGCCAGCTGTGGGGTCCCAGCTGACTGAGGTGACAGATGACTGTGGCAGAACTTGAGTAATTTGACAGAGTCCTTTTCTTTAATCACGAGATCACTTGGTTACTCAAAATCAATTTTCAGCTCCTCTTCTTCTCTGTCCTGACTAAACCCCATAAACTGAAAGGCTGGGAGTAAAGAAAAGGAATAAAGTCCTGACCATAGCAAGGATGCAATGTAATGACAGGCTCCAGATTAACTCAGAAATAATTACAAAGAGTGGGACAAAGCATTGTTGCTTCCTAGTTCTGAGATTCAGTTAACTTTTCTTGGTAGTCTCCATTACAAGTCCAAGTAAGACAGGTTCATAAGGGCAGGATGGTCAGGCTGGAGAAAATTAGAATTCACTAAGCCTCACTATAAATAAGTTTGTACACCCCAAACTCACAACTGCTCTGAAAACTCCAACCTTTTTAAAGCCTGCCACAGGGGAGGAAAAAAAAAAAAAAAAAAAAAAAAGCAGGAACCAGCTTTATCTGAAAGAAAACTTCAGACATTTCATGCCTTTCTAAGAATCAATTTTTTTTTCAGTTAAAATCCTGCACTGTTACAGCAGTATCTCAATAGAGCCCAGCTCAGACTTACCCCTTCACAGCAGAGAGCAAGTCAGAAGAAATGGTGAGAGCAGCCCAGATCTGAGGGTTTTTATCCCTTTGCTTAGGCAATCAGGAGGATGTGAAATATTCCTCATGCATGACATCCTAATGAATGATCAAACAAAAATTCACTCCACCTGTAACTGCCCCAGATAATGCAATTATTTTGCTCAGCAGTGCTGATTGTTATTGAGTTCTTCTCATTACTTTGGTGGAGTAATGGGATGGGTTTTTTTGTGTTATTGCTTTTTCCTATTTCTTTGATTGCCTCACAGAGCAAAGATTGCTCAGAAGTTTATCCATAAACACAATATGCTGACATACCTGAGATACTACCCCACTTTTACAAGTCATGCTACAGTAAAGGGGCATTGTGCAATTCATCCCATCATTCCCATGAACATTTATTACTATGACTCTGATATGATGCACATTGGACTCCACAGACACCTTCCTACTAAGTTATAGGTTTGGAAGTGGGAAGAGTTTGTTCCCGTCCTCCTGACCAAGAAACAGACACAAAGCACATGTCCCATTTTAAAGCTACAGATGGAGTAACCTATAAGCAGGGAGCTGCTGTTCTCCAGCCCTGGCATAGAATCATGGAAGGGACATTTAAAGCTCATCTCATCCAATCCCCCTGCAGGGACATCTGCAACTAGACCAGGTTGCTCAGAGTCCTGGACAACCTCCCCTGGGACAGTTCCAGGGATAGGGCATCAACCACTCTTCTGGGCAGTCTGGTCCAGGGTCTCACCACCCTCAACATCAACGATTGCTTCCTTCTCTTTGGTCCAAATCACCCTCTTTTAGTTCAAACCCATCACCCCTTGGCCTGTCCCAACAGCCCCTGACCAAAACTCGTTCCCCAGCTTTCTTCTAAGCACTGAAAAACCACAAGGAGGTTTCCCTGGACCCTTCTCCTCTCCAGGCTGAACACCCCCAACTGTCCCAACGTGGCCTCCCAGCATCTCTGTGACCTCCTCTGGCTCCACTCCAACAGGTCCCTGTCTCTCCCATGCTGAGGACCCCAAAGCTGGACTCAGCACTGCAGAGGTTACCAGAGCAGAGGGGCAGGATCCAACCTGCTGGAGTGTCAATGAAAAAATTCTTCTCCAGCTTTCGTTTCCAGGGACTCTATGGGAACATTGCTGAAGACCTCAGAGCTCCTGAGTGATGAACGATTCATGGTCTGGGGTGAAACAGGTCAGGGAGTGAAGCCATGCATCACCCCAGGAGCACTTTGGGCTGGAATCTTAAAGTGCAGCTTCAGCTGATGCTGAAGATTGGCTGCTTACTTCAGCAGACTTCTTCCTCAGATCCATCACTATCTCCAGATCTTCAGTTTTTTACTGATACAACTATTTTCTATAAAGTTTATCCATTTTTGTGTATCCAAGTTGACATAATTTACCAGTACTTTTTTAACCTCCAAGTACGAGCCCTACGGTGCTTCAGTTCAATATCAGCAGGGGTCTAGAGAAGAAAATCAGCCCACAGTGCACTGTGACACTGAGGAGTGCTTGGGAAGACCTGGCGATGTGAAGCAATTACATCAATAATGTCATTTTCCAACATACTTGTCACGTTGTTAAAATCAGCAAAGTGCTGCAGGAAGTGAAACTGCTTCGAAAACTTTAAGGAAGAAGAAAAGAGGGTGTTGGAAGAAACTGATAATTGTCCCAAGGTGAATGAGACAATCATAGAAGCCTGGGGAGTGATGTGAATTTTTGTGTTTTGTAACGAGCCTGAACCACAAAGGATGTCTCAACCCCCCCCCAGGCAATCCAGGAGATGGTATATAAGGGCTTCTGTCTCAGAAGTGCTCAGATCACAGCTCCTTGCTTCTCCTCTTCATTGATCTGAGTAAGTTTGATCTTGTCATCATATCTTTTATTTTTAGGTATCTTTATCTTCAGGGTTTGTGTTATTTTTAATCCAACTCCTGCACACGCAGCTTGCAATGGTATCAGTGTCTGGCTTTGCGTGAAGACTTTTTTTCCTTACTTTTAATTTCTCTGGCAAAGAGGGCAGCTGCAAATCTGTCCGAGTTCCACTGCAGCTGCCACAATGGGTCAGAGGGGTTCAGCCGAGATGGGTCTCAGCCCACATGCTTCTAACTCTTGAGCTTGGGGTGGTCTGGCTGATGCACCTGGGCACAGCTTATCAGTTGGTTTGGGCAATGCTCAGCATATGGAGAGATTGGGAGGGAAGAGGGAGAGAAAAAGCACCTGAGCCTCGGCAGAGCAGCTTCATATGGGCACTTGCTGAGTCCTCCCTACTGCTGGTGTGGCAGCTCACAAGCAGTGGGTCGACTCAGACTTCCTGGTGTGTTACAGGTTCATCTCTCTGCCCAAAGGATGTCTTTCTCCAGCCAGCAGCTCAGCTCCCGCTGCTTCCCACCCTGTGAGGTGACCTGCCCGCAGCCTATCGCCAATGCCTGGAACCAGCCCTGTGTCACCTCCTGTGGGGACTCCCGCGCCATCGTCTATCCACCACCTGTGGTCATCACCTTCCCAGGCCCCATCCTCAGCTCCTGCCCTCAGGAGAGCATCGTGGGCACCTCATCCCCACTGGGGCCAGGCCAACCCAGAGGTCTGCAGGGCTCCCTTGTCTATGGGGGCTTCTTGTCCTCCTCCTCAAGCCAGCGCTATGGGGGCTGTGGGCCATGTTAAACATGGCAGAAGGTGTGAATGGCAGGAGAAACAGCAGGAGAACTGACAGCAAGACCTGAGCATGCAGCTGAGCTGAAGAAAAAATCTCTCCAGAGCACTAGGGACCTGTGGGTGCTGCTCAGCCCCCATGGGAACTGCTCTTCTTATGCTCTATTTGCTTTTAATGTCAGTTTTCTCAAAATGTGGCTTTTCCGTTGGTAAAAACCAAAATCCTGATTATGTAAAACCTGTTTCTCACTGTTAGAGCACCGAAGCACTGGTATCACTGGAAAGTGCTCCATGGATGTTTCTAGTTGTTTGGGACCATGCTTTTTTTTTTTCTTTGATAGTTTGTTATTTTAATACCTGTATGTCTAATAAGAAAAATCCACAGATGTCACCTCACACTGCAATTTATCATTTGAAACTTGAACCAAGAAGAACAACATGTCAAAAATATATGTTTGATGCGCATTGTGAAGTTGTCCCTTTTTAAAAACACTGAGAACTGTCTTATATTGTTCCTTTCCCTTGCTTAAATTGTACTAGTCCAAATAAACATAATTGCATCCAAATATCATTCATCTGTTTGTTGTCTTCTCAGTTTTGGGGAAATGCAGCCTCTGCAAACCAACTGAACCATCCCTTTATCTTAGGGATTGGTAGACGAGGGTTATGCTCTTAGAGACAGTGTTTATGTAATGCCCATGGATCTATTCATCAGGAAACTCCGCTCAGAACATGCAGAACTTGCTCATGTGCCCAACCCTTCAATAAAACATTCAAGGCCAGTCTGCAGTAATAAATATTAAATAGCCACTCCAAATATATTTTGATAATTCATCCCTGCTTCTCTTCTGTTTTTTACTAGAGCTATTGCAATTCCACACACCATCAAAAATAAAAAGGGAATATTAGATTATACTATAATTCCATGCAACACAGAGAAGCAGAGAATACAAATAGTATAGAGAGAACTTTCCAGAGACATTTAGAGACAGAAAATTAGCTGGAGATGAAATCCAAGTATAGGATAGAGGAAATTTGAACCACCCTCCCTAATCTGTACTTTCATATACAGCTTTCTAAGATCATAAAGCTACCTCATCTGGAATTGTAAATGCCCAAAAGCAGGTATTTTTCATTAGCTTACCTTCTTATCACTCTGCAAAGTAAAGGAGCCTCCTGGTAGTACCCTCAAAAACAGGGAAGCAGAAATTGTAGCCTGAAGAAGGCCACCAGAATCACACTTCTAAAAGCCACTTTGACAACCAGAAGATGACTGTAACAAAAAAAAAAAAAAAAAGTAGAGAGAGAAAGCTCTCAATAAATAGGGAGCAGGTGATCCAGCAGTGCTCAGGAACCAGCTGGCAGCAATAAAAACTTGGTAGAGCAATTAGTCAAGTAGCCCCTCAGCTATTGCTTATTAACACTAAATAGCAGGGCACTGCGTGGCACACAGTCTTGCTTCTCAGCACCTCACTGGAATCCCAGCTCTAATACATCGTAGAGCATTTGGAGTAGATGTAAATAGGGAGGATTGTAAAAGCAATGAAGATACAGCCAACTCTGTTTTTCTAAGGACAACCGGATGTTATTTGTGCTGTCTGCTGTGTATGAGTGCTTGGTCAGCTGCGACTTCACAGTAAGTGTCCTGCCCTCTCTTTTATTATTTTTCCTTCGTGTGTGTCTGGGTGTGAAAATAGCAGCAAGCCTCCTTCTATTCCCTATGTTGCTTTCTGTCTCCAGTAGTTTTCTATCGGTGCAAACTAGTGCAGTACAAGATCTAAAGCAGGTGTGCAATGTGGGAAATCTCACTGTTGTGCAGAAGACTATCGGGGTGGTTTTGATCAGTGAAGACCTTCACTCTCCCTGCAGGGCTTAACTAGGGTATGAGCACCAATGCTCTACACAGTAGAGTCTCTTTGTTGTGTTGGTTCATAAAAACTGACAGAAAGTAAAACCAGAATGCTGAATTTATGATGCAGCATGATTTTTAATGAATGTTAGAGAAGGGAAGTTCACAAAAAAGCAAAAGGTGATCACACAATGAGGAATTGGAGGCTTTTACAGATGAGGTTTCTTGTTTCAGCAATCTTCATTTCTCACACAGTGGTCTTTTCTTCATTCGTAGGTGGAAGCTTGACGATGCAGTCCAGTTTTCATCCATTAACATAACTCTTGACTGACATTAGACAGGGTCCAGTGGGAGAAGTCACAGTATACAAATTTTTCCATTATGCTTCTTGCATAACATTATTAGGTTGAATGTAGGAGTATTAATACATTTGAAAACTTGGACCATGAGAAGAACACCACATTTATGGCTAAAGCAAAAGGAAGAAGTACTTAAGCAGGTATAAGCAGAAATACAATATGAAGCATCTGCAGGAATCGGCCCTTTCATGTCAGCATCTTGGAAACCCAACTCAATCTTGAGTCTGGATCTTGCATTCAGTATCCTGAGTGCTCTTGGCACAAGGATACTCCTGCTGGGTTTGGCAGGGCTCACAGCTTCTAAACCGGTAACCACTGAACTTCTGAGAACAATAAGGGTAGGAGAACTTACTCTCCTGCAATGCCCTGTAAGCAAAAGAGCTTCTGTAGCCATAAGATCCCCCATAACCAAGTGAGGTCCCAAGGGAAGCTGGTGCTGAGGATCCCACTATGCTTTCCTGAGGGCAGGAGCTGAGAATTGGCCCAGGAAAAGTGATGACCACAGGAGGTGGATAGACCACTGCCCTGGAGTCACCGCACGATGTGACGCAGGGCTCGTTCCAGGCATTGGCGATGGGTTGGGGGCAGGTCACCTCACAGGGTGTGGAGCACTGGTAGCTGCAGAGCTGTCTGTAGGAGGACATCGTGCTGTAGTGGAATTGGATCTGAAACACAGAAAGACAGAAGACTATGTGTAAAGCAATTGAAGAATTTGTAGGGCCACCCTATTACACAAGGCTTCAAAACTGAACTTCACCTTCTGTTAAAGCCAAGATAAGGCTCCAGCTCATTTCTACACTGGCTTTAGGAACTAAAAATCCTTGAAGCACTTAACAAAGGCTGCCGTGGTTCTTTGAGAAGCTGGAGAATGCCAGCTGCAAGCTCTCTGAAGGATCAGTGAAGCTGCTTTTACAGAGAGACTGGCGCTGTTAGTGCCATGGCAGACATTTAGGCAGGATTCAGTAATCATTAAAAAAAGCACACAAAAAAGGCACAAAGAACTAAAAACTTACTCAGATCCCAGAGGAGAAGTCAGGAGAAGCTGTTGGGAGAGATGTGAGCAGCATGTGCTTTTATACTGCTGCTCGGATAGCCTGGAGGATCTGAGCCACCCCATGCACATGATGATGTTTGATCAGATTCAAACCAGAAACGATTACAGGTAGTGCCTCACAGGACGCAATCATTTTGCTCACTGTTTTCAGCTATTGGGCGAGTCCCAGGTTTCCTTTACACCTCACTACGTCATCCCTCTCTAAACGTTCAGATTCACCAGATTTCCGCCTCCCTGAAACAATCTCCAGGCTTTACTCCTCTGCAGTAACGAGAGGCAGTGCAATGAAATTAACACCACCTGGTTGAAAACTGTATTATATTTTATCTCTTTTATATTTAAAAATCCACTCAGAGGTTGGGGACAGGCTGTAAATATTAAGCTTGAAGCTCCAGGGTTCAATTCTACTCGTTTTGCCTCCTTTGTGTCCCTGCTTCAGCTGCTCGGTCAGTGCCTGATGTGCTGCCACCACCAAGGCAGCGAATCTGTGCAATTTGCTGTAAATTGACAGAAAAGAAGCATTTAGTTAATGCACAGTAGAAATGCTGTTGACTTTAAGCTGCACTCCAGACTCGTGTGAACTTCTCATATGGATCTTGTCACCCCAAGAGCCAAAGCAGAGGGTAATTTATGGTCTGAGGAGAGGCTTCTCTCAGATTCTAAGAGCTGCTGTGTATTCCTCTCCTTCAATGTTTTTTTCCTCGTCTGATTTACAGTTTGTTCTGTGTTTCTGGGACAAACTTATTTCCAAACTCAAGTGCAAGACCCTCGTCTGCATGTAGTTTTCAGAAGCCAGTGGCACAGATAACTTTTCAGTAGGGAATCAGAATTTGTTCATGATGCCTCGGAGTGAGTGGGGTGAAAAAGGAAAAGGTCAGAGGCATCAGAGATGAGAGGTCTGACCAACGTCATAGACCTGTAACAGCTCCGCTTGCAGATCTTCAGCTGACGCTGAGAGATGAACAAGGAAAACTGCATCAAAATGAGCATCTAAGCATTATTTCTCCAGAGGTTTCATGGAAAGATGGCTAAGGATTACACAGCAGGAAATATTATTTACAGCTTCAAAGGTCCTGAGTGGTTCAGCAGCACCGAGTAAATCTAAGTGGGGAGTTGGTGGCTACAGTCCTGCCCCTGCCCTCTACTGAGCTGTGGTTTTGAGGACTGTCGGGAGAAAACCAGCTATCCCTGCACAAACACCCTGTGTTCTCTGTTTAGATTTCTTAATCCCAGTGTGTTTATCTCTTTCATTGATTTGAACTATTTATAGGAAAATAGACAGCAAAGAACAAAACCGAACCAGAATTGGTACAAGGCAGGAAGGCGGTGGAGATGCAGACTGATGGGATTTTGAGGGATCTGCTTTGCTCTTTTCTTACTTCTGTCTTCATCCTGAAGGAATTTCTTGCTCTCTTAAGTGATCCTTGTGGACTTAGTGGTGACAGATCATCTCCAGTGAGTGAGCCCTAATGCATACAATGCTTGGCCGCATCTGTAGCTTACTCCTTGTCTTTTGTGACCCTTCCGTAAAATTTTATGACCCATTGTTTTTCCTTCTACGTTTATTTTCCTTCTTCTGGAGGGAGACAAGTTTTCTGCCTTTTCTCTGGCCTGGGAGGGCAGGACCTGCCACTGAAAGTAAAACCCACCCAAATTCTAACTGTAACAATGGCAGGAACTGTCACACCTGTATTCTCCTTCCCAGCTCTTCCTCTGAAGCAGAAACTGATGCGAAGATAAACATTTTGCCTCGATGTCTCAATCGGTTTTTCCTGTAACAGCCACCTAGATTGTGGGGGTGTTGTGAAAACGCTGCATTCCTAACCTTGTAGTCTCTGGCTGGGGGAAGCCACACCTGCACCCGCCCTGCGGCTGGTGGCTTTGTGCAGGGTGAGGTCCCAGGGAGATGATGCTCAGAGCACTTCCCGGTGGGATTCGTTCTGTGGCCGGTGTCCAAAAGACAGAGACAGACAGACAGACACGCATCCCACTTGCCTCTGTTTAGCTGCCCATCACAATGACACACATGCCCTAAGGATAGCACCCTGGATGTGTTTGGACCTGTGTACTCCTGGACTTTTAGGAGATGGAGAGCCATCATCCATGGGATAGGATGTAGAGAGAACAACAGGTTTGACAAACCTCTGTTTGGGAGGTTTGAGAAGATCATGGATGCAGTGCTAGGATTCCAGCATCTGGGCAGTGCACTGTGCTTGGCATTGCTGTCTTGGGTCTCCAAAGGCTATATTAGGCGCTGACCCCTTAAAACAAGGCTGAAACCTCCTATGATCTGATCTTGGCTAATGAGTGTGGCAATGATGGCGTTAGTCAAGCCCAGCTATGCAAGGATTTCATGCACTTCAGCATGTGGAAAATATTCCTCTGATTTTTTAGTAGCTGTTCCTGAACCTTAGTTTCTTTTCATTCCCACATCCTTCTGGGATGTGCTGGGAGAAATGGTATGGTGGCTTGGATGTAATTATTGACAGGAAGGTAAGGAACATCTCCACAGATGCCTCACTGGCTTCTGAGATATTGAGGCTCACCGTGGGGACAGAGGGAGATAATGATTTACTTTGCTATGAATCTGCAAATTAATCTTTCAAATTATGTCACTGTCTTATATCTTCGCCAGTATCTCTAGATGAGCTAGGTGTATATTGGTTGTTTTTTGCGGTGTTAGAAATGCGAAGTCAGAGGTAGAGAGCAAGGTCTCAGACCTTTGGTCAAAGCCACAGTAACCTGTTTGAGCCTCCTGTTACTATTTCAGTTTAACTTTTTTACTTTTTTACTTTTTTTTTTTTTCCTAGCACTTTGTTTACTTGTTTGTTTTTTTGGAGTTTTGGAAGCAGCAATTTTAAATCCTTCTTTATAAATTCAAAGTCCATCTTCAGCATTGGACTGTTAGGTACCAATTGCCATCATGGGAAATATTTTTGCAATAGCCAGAACTGAGCATTGCGAAACGGGGGACTAGATTATGCCCTGTTTAATGACAGGGCTTAACTTTTACATGTGAAGCATGGAAATTAATACCTGACTCTCAGCTAATGAACTGAAGCATTGTCAGGGTGATCAGCCCTGAATTAAGGAACAACCTTTACTAATCCTAAAGATTTTATACATTAACACGTGTTGCTTACTGTATTTGGTAACAGAAACACAGAAATAATGTGATTAAATCTCAGCAACCCGCGTTAACCACCATGTCCTTGTTCTGGTCTTTCTCTGGACTGAGACATCCCATAAGGTCTGTGTCAGTTATGCTGAGGGGTGCTGATTACACAGCCTTAATTTCCTGTAAATGAGCTTTTCTTCTGTTGTGTAGACAGGAATTTTGCTTCCCATTATGTCTTGGAGATGCATACTGAGGTTGTCAGTGCCTCAGAGATGGACAATCTCCTGTTTCGTTTCTTACAGTTCTCCAGACAATGGTCCTTGACTCAGAGTTGTTGTGCAGGAGATAAAAGAATGAGCGCCCTGAGTGCTCCTCCCAGGTCTTCCACTGAATCAAGCATGGACAAATGCATTATTTATCCTCTGTCTTTTAATAATCCCATCAAGAAATCAACAATAAAAATTACCCAATTCATTTGGGTGTTGTACAAATGAGTGGTTGTGTGTAAAGCACTCTACCGTGCCCGCTCTGGGACTGCAACTGGCCCCGCATGCTCCTCAGACCTTCAAGTGCCATGGCAACATGGGTATCTATTACACAGTCTCCATCTTAAAGACCTGCAGATGGTCAATTTTCGTAGTCATTTCCATAGGGTAGTGTCAGCCTTGTAAACACAGAAAGGGAAAAATGGATGTCCGGATTATAGACATCCTTCACCACCCTTTGTTCTTCCACCATCCATTTAAGAGCGTGTCCTAACTTGGATAACCATTTGCATTGCATCGGCATTCTCGGCTATCATCCCTCTGGCTTTTTAAGGATTTAATTCCAGAGGTGTTTCACAGGACCAAGGAGAATGTGTTGCAAGACTTGGAGAGTCCAGTGTGAGGACTCCCCTGCTACTTGCCTTCCAGATGTGATGGATCCTGAGGGGTTTTGCCTGCGAAACTCATTTCATTTAAACCTAGCTCATGGATCACTGCATCCTTTGGGTGCCCACCATGGCCAGATTTCCATCGGATTTCTTCTGCCTCCCAGTTACCCTTTCCCGTTTGCAATTTTGTGCTATATTAAGCAATTTTCCCAGCAGGTAAAATACTGCTCTGTCCAAGCCCGTGTAACACCCACACGAAATGGACAATTACTGCTGATGATTTCTAGAAGAGATGATTAAGTCAGAGGCAAAATAATTTACCAAACATCTCTTGGCAATTAAGTGAGCCTCTGGGAGGAGATCTCGGGCATGTCTTGTACTTGTTAGTGTTATTATTTATAATTATAATTCTATTATCTCTTAGCTTATGTAAACGAGGTTGGCGCCCAGATACCATGAAAATAGAGAACTCGGAACAGTCACTGTTGTCAGGAACCAGTAAACAAAACCAACTAGTTTTAAGTATGGTGAAAGGAAGGATTGCTATCCTCAGTGGAGAGAGCCTCCAGCAGTGAGCACAGAGGGAGGGTTGTCCTCACCCCAACACACGCAGGACAACGAGGACATCTAAAACCCTCTCCCCAAAGTTCCAGGAAAGGTTGCACTGGAAATCTGCTCCAGACCACTTGTCTTAACTGGGACATCTTTACCTTTCCCTGGGTCTAGACGTGATGTTATTTTCCATTTTCCCTAATAGGTTGAGGAGCAAGACCGAGGTAATATCTCTGTTTATAATAAAGAAGAAAAGACCATTTCCATCCCATCTGATCAATCCACAGAAGTACAGCTCACAGCTCATGATAGGGCAGGGACATGGTTCTTTAAATGAGTTTTGCTGTCAAGAGGGAATCATTGTGTGTAATCTAATTCAGCTCTCAAATTACTAAATGCTATAAGCAGTATTTTTGGCATATAAATCCTTTAAGATCATCAAATTTATGCGTAGGTGCAGGAGGACCCCAGCATTTCTCCACTCCCTTTTCATCTGTGATCTTTCAACATCAGGTGAGGAGCTGGATACAAGTTCCCAGTTGCAAATTTATTTATTTAATGCAAAATCCTGTTCATAGCTAGACCAGGAACCACTATCTGAAAGGGTCCAACATGGTGTTTCGGAGCAAAGGAGCTGTCAAAAGTGGTACATTTGGGAGTAGCTTGTACATGAGGCTAATTCCTTCCTACCATTTCTAAGCAAGGGTTTTCTTGCCCATTTTCATACTGTTTTTTAACTAGGGCAATATATAATAAAAGTCACCAGAAATGAAGTGGGATATGAAGGTTTCTGCAGCATTTAAGTCCTATTTCCCCTCTTGCCACCAGCCCTTCAGAACAGGCTGTAGAAACTCACTATTAACAGCAGAAAGGTCCTTATATCACAGAGCTGCTTCTCTGTAGCTCTGAACTGGATGATCTCCACAACTGAAGCACCTGAGAGCTGGGGTTTCTGGATGTATTTATGTATTTTGTCTATTATGGAAAAAGAGAGCAGGGATAAAAAGGGAACAGAAAGGTATCTTGTCAAGGTGATAGGAAGGTCTCTGAGATTCGTCTCAGTTAGACACTAGAAGGTTTGAAAACTTGGACACTGAACATGACGAAATCAACAGGTTATTTTTAAAGAAAAGTCTATTTTGTGAAGTCAGCAGTCCTCCTGACCTGTCTGAGTTATGTGCTTTGAAGCCTGGACAGGTGGAAGAAGGAGGAAGTCAATTTCTGCGATGAGTAGAAAGAAGGGTGAATATTGTCCCTCTTTTGAGATGAAAGATTGCTGTAGTCTGCAACATGGATGCGATACCATTCGACTAATAATTGCTTAACAGCAAACAATATGCAAAATTCCTCCACCCTTTGACGTGACAAATGCAGGAAAGTTTGTTTTGTAACTGGGAAGGACCGCATGCCCGAAGCGTGGCTCAGACCCTGGAGCTGCTCCGAGGAACCATATAAAAGCTCTTGGAGCCCAGAGCTCTTCAAACCACTCTTCTTGGCTTCTCCTTGGTGGTGAACAGAGTAAGTCTGACTTCAGTTAAATCTGTTCTATGAGTTTAAAAGCCACTTTAATATGAGTTTTAATGTACTTATGTCTGAGCACTTAATATGTCTTTGCTTATTATTGGAAGAATGTTATTTTTGTATAAAAATTCTGGAACTGCTTTCAACTTGGCAGGCTTTGGAGAGCATGGAATTTATATGGAGAGCATGAGGCTTCTAGAGATGCTTGTCTGCTTCATAGAAAGAATGTTTAATGATTTTTATCTGTCTCTGGAAATGCTTTTCAGATGAAGACAGTAGTTTTGGGAACAGTTTTAAATAAGTATATCTCAGTCCTCACCTGTCTTTAATGGGGCTTGGCTGACTTCTAGCAAGCTATTTAATCTTCATTATTTCTGCATATGAATGTAATCACACTTTATGCTTGGCTATAGAAGAGGAACTTTCTGAATATTGTGTATTTTGAATAAATGAGGGCTCCCCTTTGCAAATGTACCTACATTGTCCCTCCTGACCTGTGCTTTCCCCACCCTGTGTGTGTTTCAGGCTTCCTTCCAGCCAGAAAGATGTCTTCCTACAGGCAGTCCTGCACCTATGGCAGCTACTCGCCCTGTGAGGTGACCTGCCCACAGCCATACGCGGATGCCTGGAGCCAGCCCTGTGTCACCTCCTGTGGAGATTCCCGTGCCGTGGTCTACCCACCACCCGTGGCCATTGTCTTCCCAGGTCCCATCCTCAGCTCCTGCCCTCAGGAGAGCTTCGTGGGCACCTCAGCCCCTCTGGAGATCAGCAGCTCCTTTGGTTATGGGGGCTCCTTGAATGCTCAGAGCTCCTTTGGGTCCAGTACCTCCCTGGGTGGCAGGTTCTCCTACCCCTGCTATTCCCGCAGGTACACGACTTACCGTCGTGGGAGCTGTGGGCCTTGCTAAGCCCTGTAGGGATTCCCTGGGAAGCTGGACCTGACAGGGACCAGAGAAAAGTCCCAGTCCAGGAGTGAGCAGAGGGACATGGCTTTCAGAGGGGCAGCATACGGGGCTGCAGTGGGGGTCCTCAGGAGCTGGGCAGCACTCAGCCACCCTGAGAACCGAGCCCAGACATTCTCTTTCCCTTCCTGTTGGATTAGTCACCTTCTAAGAAGATCCCAGCTCTGGTTGAGGGGCTGTTTACTTCAGCAATATAGAAAAGGCCTAAGTTGAAATGTAAAGGATTTATAGAAGATTAAACATCAATTAAATGATGTTAGAGATGTGAAAACCAAACTCAACTCTCAAATGCTGCGAATGCGACAAAGGCAGAAGATCATCTTACAGACTGCAACCCCCAAAGAAGTGAATGATGTCCAACCCCAGCAAACCCTGCAGACGTGTTTTGTACCCTCTGGATTATGTTCTGCTGCTATGAAGTCCTTGTCCTGTTTCAATTAAAGATTATATTGCATTACAACATTTGCCTTCTCGTTTCCTTTCCCCCACCCACCCGGCATAAAACTATTGATGTGTGTTGTCCACTTAACCACAAGATGTGGTGGACATCCTTAAATTTTAAAAGGATTTGTGGTGAAAGAGAGGTTGTGGACTCTCCTTCTCTGGAGAGATCCTAAACATGCCTGGAACATGGAATCCTGGGCCCCCTGCTCTGGGTGACCCTGATGGAGTAGGGGAGTGGCACCAGATGCTCTCCAGAGGTCCCTTCCAACCCCTACTGTGTTGGGATTCTGTTTCAATTTTGTTTCAACTGTGTTGGGATTCTGTTTCAATTTTCATTGAAACAAAGGTAAGTGGAAAACTGAGGTGGAATGAACACCAGTGTAATGCACTATAGCTTTTAATGGGCATGAGAAGCAGATCAAACAGTTCCAGTAACACAAGGAATAAAGACAGATACATCAGGACCCTTTGTATCACAAAGTTTGTGACATTAAGTCATGCATTTGGTCTGAAAACTTCTGCTTTCTATATTACAGCTGTATAATTTGATTTATATGTTCCTATTTCTACCCCTTTACAATACATTCATTTTAAAGCAGAAAAGGAAAAGTGGTTCAAAATGTTCTAATCTGTTTCTCTTTGACACCTCTCTCATGCAGTGAACTCCTGTGAAGTATATATCATGGCCCACAGCTTCCTTGGCTGTAGGTGCTGAACCGGCGATAAGAGTATGGGCTCCAATTCCCCCTTCCCAGTGATGAGCATCCAGAATTGTAAGACCTGCTGTAGTTGCATGAACCCCCATAACCATTTGAGCCTCCAAAGAGAATGGAGCCCCTTAAACCAACAGCATTCCCATAGCCCCTGTAACCAAGAGAGCCCCCAGACCCAAATGGACGACCAGGACCGACTGGTCCACAGCTGCCCACGACACTTTCCTGTGGGCAAGAGCTGAGAATCGGTCCTGGGAAAGTCAGGACAACAGGTGGTGGGTAAATAACAGCTCTGGAGTCATTGCAGGACGTCACACACAGCTCGTTGCAGGTGTTGGCCAAGGGCTGCGGGCAGGTGATCTCGCATGGGCTGCTGTACGGTACGCAGACGTCTCCGCAGTAAGACATTGCTCTGGAAAGCAGGTGAGTCTGAAACACAGGGAGGAGATCAGAGTAACACCCGATCCCTTGCAATCGGTGCATTGCTCCTCGCAGTGAAGGCTGTGACCCACCAGTCCCTTCCTGCATCTGGGATGAACGTGTGGCACGAGTGACAGAGAAGCTTGGAGGGTATCTGGGTGCTCTGCTAAGGCTTATGAATAGATTGCTTTCTGTAAATAAGCAGCCTACCAAAAAAAACCCCAAGTTTCACCCTAATTCTAAGCTAGACCTGATTCTTTCTCCTTCAAAATGTACTTCAGAGCTCAGCAGAAACACCAACAGAGCACAGCTTCGGTGACATTTCTGGGGTCACGCCTGGAGCCAGTGCAGAAGCAAGAACCTGCCCTTAGGAGATCTCTGATGGGGTGCCCTGTTTTTAGTAGGTGAGTTCCTCAGGGCACTGCCTGCAGTGAAGCCTCTTGCTTCAAGGCGTAGATTAAATACAGAATAAGAAGCTTCTTTCACAGAAATATTTGCAGCCAAGGAGAAGTAGAGACTTGCAGTAGAGACTTTACAGCAGGTAGCTACAGCAATTCTGAGAGCAACGAAGCTTTACACCAAAATAAAGCTGTAACAGTCAAAAGAATTAAGCCAAATCAGACTTACTTGGTTCGCTGAAGGGAGAAAGTTCGGAGAAGGAAGTAAACAGCCTTGAGCTGCAAGTGCTTTTATACAATTCTTCCAACTGCCTGGAGGCTTAGAGATTATCTCATTTACTTGCAAATCAGATGTTGCTGCAGTCCTTTGACTGCTGTAATTATCTTTCTTGGGATTAGTTGCTACTTCTGAGCCCCACACATGTGTGATACACATCTGACAACTGACCTGGGTTGCTGCGTGATCACTAGTTATAGCTGACCACAAAACATTTCTCTCCATAGAAAGTGTGCAAAACTCCTCATTAGAATCTTGAAAACTTTGGCTTGAATTCCTCCAAATCCTCCATCTGGAAGCAGAGCTGGAGACTAAAGAGATCTTCGGACTCCATTTCTACGGAATTAGAACTTCTTTCCACAATGAAATAATGAGCAAGGTTGTCACTGGAGAAGGGTTTGTATCATTTGTTCCATAGATGTTTAATTAGGAGAGCTAAATTTAGCAAGCTACAAGGCTGGTTTTCAAACTTATGTTTAAGTATAAACCTGGATTTTATGTAGGGTAATCCTCTTGGATACCTTTTCAAGTGATAGAGCAGATTTACACTGTGTAAAGACTGTAAGGTTCATAAATTTAAGACTTTTATTTTAGTATAGCAGAGAAAAAATCATCATCTTTGACAAAGAAAATAACCTTGACCTGCAGAGCTATTAAGGCTCTGCTAAGGAGGAGGAGAAGATCATGTTTTAAAGTGAAACTATTACTCATAATAAGGACCTAAAAATGCAGCAACATGTCATTAATTCTATTAGAGTCAAACTCTGTATCTACAACATGTTTATCACATGGAGGTGCTTTGAAGTCCTTTATTCTATGGAAAAATTAGAACAACCCAGATAAGTGTTGCCTAGAGCTTCCTCATAACCATCCCACGTAATTTAAGTGTAATCTGTTCTATGAAGGACAAGGATTAAATTGGGAAGTGTGTAAACAAGCACGAGAGGGGAAGAAATTGCAGCCAGGAGTGTTTCTGCTGCCCAGCCTACACATGAGGACTCCGTCCTGCCAAACCAAATGGCTAAATGCCATCTCAGAAAGCTGTTACCCCACCCATCAAGGTCAGCAGTGCAGCTTGCAGTCACCAAGGCAATGGACCTCATCCGAAGGCTGGGAGAAGAAGACAGGAGAGTTTGTGTCTGGAAAATGGAAGTTCTCCAGGCCCTTCATAACCATGGTTATTGCAGCCAAAGCCTCTATGAGCGTCTGTCATTTCTGCAAACCAAGACAACTGTGGGTCTGTTATCACCCTTTGTCCTTATCTCTTGGGGAGGCTGTCTTCAGCCATCCCCAGAGAAGATGAGGAGGGTGAGGTATCATGTGCCGAGCCAGGAGCATGTCAACATCACCAATTGCAAACACTTAAGTGGACCAGCCACTGCCCAGGGCTCATTCCTATGATGATTACCTGAGAAATTAAAAGAGAAGTGACCAAATCATCCATCGCAGCAGGCAGAAATCTTTGCTAGGGCAGAAGCTTTCAGAGTTGTTGACCTAAAACCTGCCAAGCTGGTTAAGAACTGTCCATTGCAGCCAGCAGAGAGAGTGGGACATTCTTCCAATAATACAGAAGAGCAGCCAGAGATTGGAGGTCCCAAAACCTCCCTTTCCATGGACTACAAAGGGAGTCAAGCTGGTGGGTTTAGCCCTGAATTACGTGCCTAAAGCAAATCCCTCCTACGTTTTGTCTCACTTTGCACAGAGATAACTTCTCTAGGAGAGAGGGAGTCGAGTTTCTGTAAGCTTGAAACATGCAGCAAGGAGCTGTAATGATAAATTAGTAAAAATAATGGTCAGGAGTGAGTGATTTCCTGATGGTTCTTTGCCGTGGTTGACACCCTTCTGGGGAATCAGAAGAAAATTCCAGATTAACATTTATGGACTCATTAAATTATTACGTAGCCTGTAAATTCCAGTAATTGTCAGATACTCCAGTTGCATTGGACACCCTAAAGGGACAAATACTGCACAAATACAGGCCGTGAGACATCGTCTTTCCCAAGGGGTTTATTGTATAAGCATAAAATAATAGCATGTAAGATAATAGCATTTAAAATTACGGGAGACAGTTTCATAGAACAAGTGGTGATAGTTATATTTAACAATTAATTGGTGCAAGAAGGGCAATGGCTGTTAAGAAACAATGCTGGTGTTAATCCTTTTAGCGTTGACTTGAACTGCATCAGCAGGGCCTTTCCTAACCCGTACCTTCAACAGTCCTGCTTCTTCTAGTCCATGGTTTTGGTCTCCAGCACTTAGGAGTTAGCAGCAATAAGAAATAAATAACTTATAGCATAAAAGTACAACTTTAGTTGTATATTTAGAGTGGCTTTGATGATGGTTTGCTGACTGCTCCTGGGAGAAGCTGGAGTTGGTTTTATAATGGAGAATGTGTGCGTCGTCCTTCCAGATCTGACCAATTCTAAGGCTTTCAGTCATAACCTTCTTGGGGAAACACCATCAGTGTAGCAGTTTGGAGAGGAATGATTAGTCAACTCTGGGGCATTGTACTCTAGCAGTTACCAGGATGATGATAACCCTGCACTTCACTGGAGTCAGAGAACTATCATTGTTAACATCTCCTGAAATGCCTGTTCTCAGCAAGCCCAATACTTTCCCAGGCTGATGCTCCGGGGATCTCCATAGTGACTCACCATAATCTAGAGATTATTTTGACACACTGACAGCAAACTCGTCAACAAAGAGACAAACATGAGCAGATTAAGCAGAGAAACACAAACATTCTTTATGGCAGTGAGTGATGAGGACACATCCCAGGGCACGGAGCTCCCTCTTGACCTTTTCCAATGAAGTGCAGCCACCATCACCATGAACTTCGTTATCATCCCGACTTCTCCACAGTAATTACACAACTCCTTTTTCTCTGGCTTTCATCTGCATGTATGGGACGTGCTGTAGATTTTGGATGGTGTTCAGCTCCAGATGCACATGCTTGAAAGGGTATTTTCAAGTTCAGTCTCTCTGGCTTCCTTATTTGGCATATAATCTATTGCTTATAACTCTTTAGAGCCCAGTAATTGGCTGTTGTAGGCTGGAATAGGATTGTTGCAGGGAGGGAATAGCAGCTTGCATCATGGGAGGATCTACCTCTTATGCATTACCTTTTCAAAACAACATCTTTGGGTTTATTAGCATGTCTTACTGACTCAAGTCTTGGAAACTAGAGAGTAGGGCCTGGAAGATTTGCAGGGATGATTCATGTTCAAAGATGAAATCTTAATGAGGGACGTGGCACTGTGAGCACCGTGTGGTGAAATATCCTAAACTGCTTTGAAAACGTTGCTTGCTGAGGATGGAATTATTGTTGAAACTTGTCAATCTTTTTAATGGATCTTCATCACTGGCCTTTGCATCACATTTTGTTCCATCTGTTCTAAAGAACCACCATAGGTGCAGGTGACCCAGTCCATTGCTCAGGGCCAGGTAACCCTGAGGAGGAACAGCAGGAAGGTGAAGGCTCCTGCACTCACCCCATGGGGCTTTTGTGGGGCCCCACACAAATCCACAGGGCCCAGAATTTCCAAATATTTTGTATTTAATAAGCTCTTTTGAAAGTTTGCCGCTTACTGTCTCTACCTCAACTGTAAATGCAAAGCAGTTCTCCTCCCAATCATCTTTTTTTCTTTCCTTGCTTAGCCTTTTCTTGCTGCCAGGCCAAAACTGTCTTGTGATTTCATTTATATCAGGGCTGCCAAACAGTAAAACTTCTCTGTGGTGTTTAGGAAATACTATAATTTATGTTAGACCTTTCAAAAGAGCAACAATTGAATCCGATCCAAGCTTTTTCATGGCAGCAAGTCGTTTAGCTTTAGGGCAGCAATTATCTTTTCTATAAATGTGACATCATAACTACCTACTTTCCATAAAATATTAGCGACAGCAAAAAGTGATAAGAAGCAAAAGAGCTGGGAAAGTGACAGGCAGCAGGCTCAGAGCTGTCTCATGGTGTAAACAGAAAAAGATATTAAGGGAAGGGACTGTCACAGGTTTATCATTGGGCTGATCTTCATTAACAGGCATTGATGAAGACTTTGCCAGGGCTGTGGCACGGCAGCAGCTCTTCTGGGCACGTGAGTGGCAGCAGTGGATCCAGACACCAACCCAGGTCGTTTCTGTGGCTGGTTCATGATGACCCTGGCTGGAAGCAGGTACCTAGACTTGCCTGGAGCACAGATCTAGACTTGCAGGTAGGTTTTGCTGTCCTTGCTTTGCCTTCACACCAGGGTCTAAGTCAGCCTGAGATGATTCCACAGGAGGGCAGCAACCTCAGCACAGAGCTGGGTGAACACACCTACACCCCAGCTGGGTCCCACAGCCCCAACAACCAGGATCAACCTGTCCTAGAGCACATTCTCCCAAGCTGGGAATAGAGAAAACTCAAAATCTTCTGATGGAGACATTTATTTGTTGCCCCATCAGACCTTCTCAGCCTTGGGAAAATAGGTTCCTGACTGTTGCCGAGCAACTCTGAAATGGTACTTTTGGTGGTTTATCTAGAGCTGGTTTATTGATCAAGTTTTCCTCTGTTCACCAGCTTGTTTTAAAGTATGGTCAGCTGGAAAGTGAACTTGCCCTTCTGGAAGTACTGGGTTGAGGGGTCCAAAGGTATTTTGTGAGCTCCTCTCAAACTTGGGTTGATTGGAGGCAGCCTTACATCTTGATCATGGACATGAAAGGTATCCTCATAAAACAAAAGAAAAGCCACCTGATAGTGAAAATCATGTTTACTATAAAAAGAAAAAAATATTCTGGAATATATGGAGAGAAAAGCATGTGAAATCATGACCTTTCTTTTTCTTTTTTCTTTTTCTCCCACATCAGTTATTACAGAGTCTCAGGGAGTGTAACCCAGGTAAGATACCATTAACATTCTATTAACATACCACTTTACATATGTAATACATCAGAGCATGTTTATGAAGCACCCTGGCTCCCTTTGTTCTGAGGAAGTCCTGGGATATTTCTGGGTGGCTATAATTGCAAGAATGACACAGTATTTCTCAGGCACCAAAGGACCGTGACTTAAATAAGCAAACGTGTGTACGTAGCCATTATGGAAGAATGAAATGAACATAATCTTTAGCATAAAAACAGCATCTGAAGTTGCTCAGCATGAGCAGGACACACCTGATGTCCTAACTGGCGTCTGCCTGGAGGGATCCTCTGCTGGCACCAGCTGGGCAGACATAGGTACCTGAGGCGTTGACCAGGACATCCAGGAGCAAGTCAGAAACTGGTGCTCCAAGTCCATGGGTGACTATTAACACTTACATGTGGAAAACAGTTCTTTGCAAAAGAAGGCTGGAAAAGTTTTGATGCAGAAATAGGAAGAATATCTTGAATCTGGCTCAGGTCTATTTATAGAAAAGAAGGTCCCCAAACAGGACTGATTATGAGTTAGAACAGGACACTCTAAAATTACATATTTTGCTAGAATCTAGAGGTATGCACCTAGAAAATGCAGAACCACGTTTCTCTATGTATTCATAGAGGACTTCTGCTCACTGGTTTCCAGACTGCAACCTGGACTATACCAATGCCTCATTTTCAGGTAGGGACCTGCAGAGCAGAACCAAATCCTTAATATTACCTGGGTGTCAAGTCTTGAGCAGTCTGGGAAGAGTCTCCAAGCCATCTTCTGTTCCTGTACACAGGGCTGAGTGTCGCCAAGAGAGCATTGCAAATGAGCAGCAGAGGAAAAAGGAAGATTCAGAAGGCCAATGGTTTGATGCAGCAGCATTTTAATGTGAATGCAAAGTGGAGTAAACATTTGCAGAAAGAATAACGCAGGCTAGAAAGAGCATATTTCTAGAGACAAGAAAAGCTAAAACCAATTACCCGTTCCAGTGTGACACATTTCATCGAGATCATAGAATCATAGAATGGTTTGGGTTGGAAGGGATCTTCAAGATCATCTCGTTCCAACCCCCCTGCCAAGGGCAGGGACACCTCCTACTAGACCAGGTTGTTTAAAGCCCCGTCCAACCTGGTCTTGAGCACATCCAATGATGGACCATCCACAACTTCCCTGGACAACCTTTTCCAATGTCTCCCACCCTCAGAGTGAAGAACTTCTTCATAATTTCTAATCTAAATCTACTCTCTTCCAGTCGGAAGCCATTGCATGAAGAAGTTCACTTCCCTCACACTTGCTGAGTCTGACATTCAAATCCCTATTCAAATCCCTATGCTTGCTTTGTTTTAAAACCATGCCCAATGCCAAACTGGGTAGAGAAAGTTAAAAGCGCAGACGTTAAGATGCAAAGCCACAAGAATAAAGAAAGCATTAATCTAAGCTAAAGCGCCATGTGGGAATTAAACATAGGGTCCTGGTTTCCAGGGGTGCTTCCCCCTCCAGTAGCCATGCTTGTAAATCACATGCCGTGTTCTTTCACTTCTTTGCTTGGTCTTTTCCTGTTGGGTATTCTTTGGTTTCAGCTGATTAGATCTTCTTACAGAAGCCCCTCTGGCAAGGATGTTTCCAGCGGGTGGAATAGCTGTAAGAGCGCTCTGGCGCACACTTGGAAGCACACGGGGGAGCGCAGGGGCTAGCGCACTTGGAAGCGCACTGAGGAACGCACGGGGTAGCGCAGGCGGTAGTGCACTTGCTAACACACTTGGTAGAACACTGAGGAGCGCACCGGGGAGCGCAGGGGGCAGGACACGGTGGAGGGCACGGTGGAGGGCACGGCGGAGGGCACGGTGGAGGGCATGGTGGGGGACACTGAGGAACGCACTGAGTAACGCACTTGGTGTCGCATTTGGTCGCAATCTGAGGGGCACAGCGGTCGATGCAGGGCTCCAGGCACTCAATGCCCTTCTGCCCTGAAGTGATTGCCACTCCTGACTCCAAGGCACTGGCCAGCCCAGCAGACTCCGTGGAGCCCACCACAGTTTCTTGCGGGTAGGTGGTGAGGATGGGTCCTGGGAAGGTCACAACCACAGGAGGTGGAAATATAATCACGCGGGAGTCTGGGCAGGCGATGACGCAGGGCTCATTGCAGGCAGCGGCACGGGGCTCGGGGCACCTCGTGTTGCACGGGACGGAGCATGGCTCAGCACACACAGTTTTCTCACAGGACATGTTTTAGCTGTGGTGTAGACCTGCAAGGCACAGGAAGGAGCAAATATAAAACCAAAGTAGCCGGTAGGACAAGATCAACAGTTGAGCTAAGCTATGGTGAGTTCTGAAGAGACACAGGTTGATAGGTAGGTTGGTACCCATCCTGTTCTGCTTTGCTTTGCTCTTCTCTTCTCTTCTGTGGTTTTTCAAAGGCCAATTCCTTCCCACAGACACAAAAAAAACCCCTCTGTGGGGTTGCTGCTGAAATAACATCTCTTTTCTTCTATGTAATTTGGACTCCAGAGGTGGAGTTCAGTAAACTTAGGGTGACACAGCACCAAGCATTGCAGAAATGGAAAACACATGAGAGGTTTTACTATACTGAATTTACACGTTCTCTGGGCTAAGCAAACAAAAGGCAGAAAGAGGTACATAGATCATTACTTTGTACATGAGGGAGTCAGTCTCATATGGATACCGAATACTACATTTTTAGTGAATTCAGTTTGTAACAGATGGCTTTAACACAGCATATTTAGTACCAAACTTGCTTGGAAAATTAAACAAATAAGAGCCTTCTGCAAGTTCACAAGGAAGAAACTGAAGCACAGCAAAAACCTGAAAGCAGGTCTCCTGAATTTAAATTTCTGAGGGAGTAAAACTAGTCACAAACCTGCACCAAATTCTACACCTTCTTTCTTTCTTTTGAAATAAATTGAAAAATGGGGAGGTAATCTGGAAAAATATTGTAAACAACATTTCAGGACATCATTTCAAATCCAAATCCCAAACCAAAGCGCCAAATGCTTTTGTTAATCTGGGAGCTGGTTAATCTCTCCTTTCAGATTAAATGGAATATTTTGATTTCAGCCAAGGCAATTGCTTATTTTTTTGTCTAACTGAGCTGCATATTAGAAAAGCCTGTGTGGGGCTCAGTTTGACTCAAGCAATTTTTCCAGCATTTTTTTACCCCCTTTGTTGTTGTAGACACAATGCGAAAATACCCATCATTCACCTAAACTTCTCCTGACCTTAAACCCTAATTCAGGTGTTATCTTCACATTCCCACCCTTTCATTCTAGTACATCTAGTAATTCTATGCTCTTGACTTGACCTGCAAATCCCTCAGCAGAAAGTCAGAGAAAATGCTGAAAATCACTGAAATAGCAGAAAAACATCCCCCTATTCCATGATCTCAGTATTTCTATAGCTTATATCTATATTTACATGATTCCTCTGTCCAAAATCAGATAAAACATATAAACCACATGACCAGAACAACTCTGACAGACGCATACTGCTGGCTAAGATATTTAAAGGCTACCTGCATTAAAATTCCACAGAGTAATGAAAGTCGGTGTCTTTAACAATATCTAGATTTCAAATGTACTTTTAAACCTTAATCCAACCGTGCCTCTGAATAAATAATTAGCAAATGACTCTTCCATGAAAATAAACCCCTGAATATTGTACAGAACCACAGAATATTAATCCAAAATTAATCTCTGAAGTAAACGCAAATATTTAAAAAATTAGCCTTCTTTTTTATTTTTTTCTTAGGAAGAAGAAATGATATCAGAATCCAACTTACTCAGTTCACCGAGGAGAAGTCAGGAGAACCTGCTGAAAGGTGTCTGAATCATGAATGGTTTTATATACCTTCCTGGACCACCGCGATGATGCAAGAAAATAACGTCACGTTTGTGCATTAGGTTCCATTACTCCCCAAACAAAATTTGGCATGTAATTACAGTAATTGTTTTGCTTGCTGTTGCTGTTGATTACCCTATTCTCACCCGGCACGTGATTTGCATGGTCCCTTCCATGGATTCCTTTCATTTCATGGTTTTGAATGTCTAACACTCTCCCGCATCCCTGACAATGTGGAAGGGACTAAGCCCTGGCCCGCGTGGGAGCTCTGTTGGTGCTGCAGATCCTCAGAGGTTCTGCAGGACTCATCCTCACAAATGCTGAGAGAACAGCGGTTTGTTTTCCTTGCATGACCTCCAAGAATGCATAAAAGCCTAACATAGTATTAGTAGCTAAGTGTGCTTGGTAGTTTAATGCTTGTTAGGACGTGTTTACAGAACCCGGAGTCATTGCATGACTGTAATGTCAAGATCACCTTGGAGAGACGCTCCTTGCAGAACATGGCATTGCCTGTGGTGGCCTGGCTCCTCACTTCATGTCCAAGCTTCTTCCAAGGCAAGAATATAAAGCACTGCAAGGGCTTGAGGTGGTGGCCACAGATCCAGTTTAGCACAAGAGGTGTCCTCCTCTGCAGTACAATTCCTGGCCAAACCCAGGAAGAAACAGAGCCTGTTGTGACAGGACAAGAGGTGATGATTTTAAACTAAAAGAGGGAGACTTAAACAGGAGAGAAGGAAGAAATTTTTTACGCTGAGGGTGGTGAGACCATGGCCTGGGTTACCCCAAGAGGTGGTCGCTGCCCCATCCCTGGAGCCGTCCCAGGGGAGGTTGGCCAGGTCTCTGAGCAACCTGCTCTAGTTGCAGATGTCCCTGTTTGCTGTAGGGGAGTTGGACCAGATGAGCTTTAAAGGTCCCTTCCCACACAAACCAGTCTGGGATTCTATGATTCTATGAAACGTAAGTAGAGAAAGCTCATTTTGGTTAAAGTGGGATGGTGAGAGGGCTCTAGGAATTGCTCAGACTGGTTTGGAACAAATCACTCCATCCCTAGTCCATTTCACAGTGGTTATGGTCACAGCTGCATCAGAAAAATGCTTGTGAGTGTGGAGAAGAGTGCGGTGGGAAAGGCAAGTGAGCAATGTTCTGGTAAAGCTGGTCCCTCCCCACTTAACCTGCTGGTGGGCCAGGGAAAAGAGGAGCAACTTCAGATCATTCAGGAGGGCTCTGGCCATACAGAGTGCCATGCATTACAGACCTGATTTGTGCCTACCTTGACCTATTGTGATGGAGCAGCAACTCACGCCGTGTTTGAAACTCAGCCCCCTCAGGTGAGAGAACACTATTTAAATCAGCAAATATGCCCTGATTTGGAAAGGTGAATATTTAGCCAACCCGTTTGAAATAGTGTGATTAGGATAACAAATGCAAAGATGGATTTTAATTAAAAAAAAAACCAAAAAACCCACAAAATCCAAAGGGATCCAAATTCCCAAGGTGTTTATCATTGCCTGGTTCAGAGAATCACGTGGGTGGCCCTGACATATATATTTTAAAGTGACGCTATGATTCAATACTGTGGAGTTTTAATACTGGCAGCCTGTTATTAACATCATAACACCACAATACTTTGCATGTATAAAACATTAGTGGATGTTTGCAAAACTACCCGAAAGCATTTCCTCAGAACATTCACAATAAGTGTTCTTGCCTAGAGGATCCTCCAAGATCACTCCACTTCCAAGAGGCGATTTGATGGCATAGAAGTTGGCAACAATAATAAGCAAAAATGTTGCCTATTGATGGAAATGAGGGAGGGGGAAATGAACCCAGAAACATGTGCCCATGCCCACTTTGTTTGGGACAGCAAGTCTCAAGATCATGGTGGCAACCAGAACTTCTCCCCAGCTAGAGCTGTACTCCTACCTTCTACCCACTGTTCTGGAGCTGTGCAGGGGAGATGAGGTGTGCTGCTAAGAGAGGATTTGACTAGTACCTGTCAATGTTGTTCTTACAGGCACAGCCCAACACATCAACCTCTGGCAGAAGTGTGGAGTGATTTGGATTCATCTTCAATGTCTTTCAGCAGCACAGACCCTGCCAGGCAATTTTTGCTGTGACTCCTCCCATGCTCTTGCTAACGCTCAGCTCACATAGCAGCATCCTCCCATAGCTTTTGCCCAGTATTTGGCTGTCTAAGAGGCATTTCCAGTATCAGACGTTCACCTTTTGCTAAGTTCCTGACTAAGAGGTGCTTCCCACAAAGCCCCGTGGCAGGCGCGGGACTGCAGGAAGAGCATCCTGATGTGAGCTCCCTTATCCAGACTTTTTGAGTGAAACCAATGTTCACATGAATTTGTTCTCCTGCATGCATTTCTTTCTTTACATGCAGAAAATCAGTGATAAGCAAGTAATTGTACGATGACTGTTGGTAAAGGTTTTCAGACCTCAAACCGGTGAAGTAAAAAATGTTGTGAACAGGAAAATTAAATTAATTAAATTAATTAAATAAACGATTGCCTAAGGAGGAGAGCATTCTTCAGAAACAGTGCTGAGCAATGCCAAGGGCTTAAAAAATATATATTATTGGGGGGAATTTAGGAATTCTAGGAAATTATCGTTGAAAAACACTGGTGAGGTTTCCTGATTTACATGCTTCCCTGAATTATTCCTGGAAAAGGTTTATCTAAGCTGTTCTTAATAGTCCCAGTGGTAGGACTGCATCTTGACCAGTCAGTCAACACTTGAATGCTCCTGGAACTGGAAAGTGGGGTAGTTTCTTTTTTTTCCCCCCTAAAACTAATCTCAGTCATCTTTGTTGCAAACTTCATGTTTTTCCACTGGATAAAGGGGCTTTTGTGGCTTTTCTCCTTGAAGTAAGGGTTTATGATTTTCTATTGCTTCTTATGAACCACTCTAAAATAAGCAAATCAGATGGGCTGGATAGTTTCTGTGAAATAAGACTAAGAAGAGACTTTAATAAATGTGAGTAACAGCAATGTGGGGAGGCGGGGAAGGAGATTAATTAGGAAACGCTGTAACTAGAGAAGGAAGAATGTGGAAGCATTTAGTTATAACTATAATTAACCATTGGAATAATTTGGCAGAGATGATTCCTTGCTGGCTTTAAATGAAATGGTGGTGTTCAGTCAAAAGGCGTGTGATTGTTAAAAGAGAAATTATGGGATAGAGAGAAAGTATTAGGTAATATTTCTTGGTTTGTGTTGTCCAGAAGAACCCTTCTGTCCAAAAATTCTGTAGGCATAAGGATACAAAATACCTGGTGTGTGACTCAAGGTACCAGTGGCACCAGCATCCAGTCTCAAAATCTGTCACTTCCACATTTTCATTCTTATTGATAAAATAGCACAAAGAGCTGAGGAAGAAAACCTATGTCCAAACGTGCCAGGAGAAAATGAAGTATTGCAAGATGTAAGATTTCCTGACACTGTTGCTTTCACAAGGTAGGTGAAGTCTGCAAGGCCTCTGCCTTTACCTTGCCTTTCTCTCCATCACCTTTCCAGACTTTCAGAGGCATGGAATAGACAGCAGCAAAACATCTTGATTATTTTTGTGTCTCTGTTTTTGTCTTTTCTCTTACTCACTTTTAGGTCTTACACACAGATCCAGGTGCCTCATGTTAGTCAGCCAGTGGTCCAACCAGCTTCATAAGGATGAGTCACGTTGTTACGGGAAAGTATCTTCATAACAATTAAGAGGAGCAGGAATCATTAAGTCAAGAAAGAGCTGAAGGGCACATGTGCACCCAAATCTAAAAACTCAGTGTTTCTTTGAGATAAAATCTAAAACTCAGAGCCCTTCACGTGAATGAATTATTACATTACAATTAATTAAATGTGATATTGTATGTTCCTTTTTTTCCAGAATCATAGAATGATTCTTAGAGGTTCTTACAGATTTCTCAGGGCTATTTCTTAATTATTAACAGATGACTTGAAAACACAAGTTACAAAGGGAAAAAAACCAAAACAACAAAGAGGACTGAGTTTGAATGCAGCACAGTTTTAATGTTAGGGAAGCATGGGATACATTTGTTGAGGATGGTCACACAGAGGTTCCCTGGGCTTTGGGAAATGATGCCGCTCCACTCATGTCAGCCAAGTTGATCACTTGGACATCATCAGGTTGCAGCTTCCCCCATGAGGTTCACACAGCCCAGGGCTGCTGGAGCAGGAGATGTTGCCCCTTCAGAAATAACCAGAGCGGCAGCTTCCTCCGCCAAACCTCCTGTAACCAGAGCTCCCCCCACCAAAGGACCGGCCTCCTCCAAAGGAGCTCCCACCATAGGAGCTGCCTCCTCCATAGGAGCCCCCAAAGCCCCCACCATAGCAGTTGGAGCCAAAGGATCTTCTGCCTCTGTATAAGCAACCAGAGCCAAATGAACTACCCCCACCGTAGGAGCCCCTCCTTCCAAAGGAGCTGCCACCTCCATATGAGCCACCCATCCCCAGGGAGCTGCCCCCACCATATGAGCCACCCATGCCCAGGGAGCTGCCCCCACCATATGAGCCACCAATCCCCATAGAGCTGCCCCCACCATATGAGCCACCCATGCCCAGGGAGCTGCTTCCACCATAAGAGCCACCCATGCCCAGGGAGCTGCCCCCACCATAAGAGCCACCCATCCCTAATGAACTGCTTCCTCCATATGAACCCCCTGATTCACCAGAGCCCAGTGCCCCCGAAAACCCCCCGATCGGTGATGGTATTGAAGTGCCCACGAAGCTCTCCTGAGGACATGAGGTGAGGATGGGGCCTGGGAAGGTGATGACCACAGGTGGTGGGTAGACCACAGCACGGGAATCCTCGCAGGAGGTGACACAGGGCTGGCTCCAGGCATCTACATATGGCTGTGGGCAGGTCACTTCACAGGGTGAGGAGCACCTGCTGCTCATGAGCTGTCCTCCTGAAGACATCTTTTGTGGATGAACCTGCAGCACAGGTTGAGGAGTAGAAATAAAATGTACGTGTAGCTCTGTGTCTTAATCACCGTGATGGTACGAGCTCTGTGTTTCCTGAGAGCCAGAATTATTTTCTTATAAATATGAGAACTACTCCTCTGGAGAGCTCTAACTTTACTCCAGCCTGAAATATTGTTCTTCAGCATGGTTACAACTAAATACTACAGACACAAATACAACTTCTCTTGCAATCCAGCACAGCACCAGTGAGGAATGTACCTTTCTAAAGCAACTTGAGCTTGTCCTCCTTCTGAGAGCACAGCTTACTGTCTTCCACCACTAACCACTAGTTCTGTTAAGGACAGATCACTTATTTATTCATCTCAGCTATTGGGTTCTTTGGGTTTGGCAGACCCTGTAGTTATAAACAGAAATCAACGGTGATTCTTTATATACATATATATGTACGTTTATATGTGTCTGTATACACACATATTTTAGTAGATACCAAGCTGTTAAATTGGTAAGCTTATCAAATTAACAGGATTTAACTGACCCTTCCCCTTCGTGGTTTGGAAGAACACAGCCTCACATTTTAAGATCTTCATCTACCAGTGACTACTGCTGAATGGTTACAAAAAACTTCATCTGCTTAACAAAACAAAACTGCTGTTGCTGCTTATCAGAGTAGACTCATCCCCAAGTTTAACACTGATAGCAACGTCTCAGATAAGATAAATGAACTTGAAGAAAGGACACTTACCAGGCTCTCGGAGAAAACCAGCCCGAAGAGAAGGTGTTGGTGAACCTGGAGGAGATGTCGTGCTTTTATATACCCCTCCAGACTGCTACCAGGATATGCAACACACTGTTACACGGGCCATAATAGCACACAACATTTTTGCTGTATAAGCTACTTCTAATTGCAATGATTGTTTTGATAACCGATAATGATTAGTAAATCGTCTCCGCATCATACAGTTTGCACAACACACCCTCAGTCTTCCTTTAATCCTTACGTAGTTTTTATGCCTTTCTTTTTGACTAGAACCATCTCCTGACCTTGATTGACTGGGCATGGTGGGGAATTGAACTCCATTTGCTTAGTGAGGTAAAGGCATCAGGCTTTCCCTTAAGCAAGATATAAACATCATGTTACCTTATATATTGCATATATTTTTTTTTTCTTATATATTTTCTATTCTGCAGAAGATCCTGTTTAAATCTAGAATTTCACAAGCTGGGAGAACTGCAGATTTCATCTTTTTAGCTGCTCACATGCAAGGGGTCATTTTTTTTCTGCCTGTTTAACATCCACCCCAGGAACAGAAATTCTTAATCCAATGCCCAAGTAAGTTCAAGGAAGCATAATGTGATAACACAGAGTAATTTTATTATCCCCCTTCTCCTTCTGTCACCTTCCAGGAGTGCGAGACACACTCAGGTGACACGACTGGAGAAAAAATAGTCTTTTTAGGTACGCAATAGATGCACATAGAGTGTATAAAGATGATTTAGACAGAAACAAAATCAAAACACCTTAAGAATGTCAAGGACTATTTTTCTGGGTTGTTTTTTTTCAAGAAAGCCACACTATTCCTGGACTAGCACTTAAAACCCTCATATATTATGAGACCGAGATGCAAGTATATAAATAGGAAGAGATATCAAAGCAAAATTTCTTTTATCAACAACCAGAAACTTTATCAGAACATTAGATCGAATATTAGATTCATATTTTTGTGTGGTTATAACAAATATCATGCAGATTAGTGTCAGTGATACCAAACGCCCAACTTAAATGCTTTGTTTCTAAAACAAAGCAAAGTAATTCTAGATTTTGACTCTTGGACGTGGGAGGAAAGAAACTGCAGCCTATCGGAATCTAAACGGTTGGGTTTTCAGCCTGTTCCACTTATCCTTCTAGATTTAATGTTTGTGTCATCATAATGTTGATGTTTTAATCATTTATATCCCCAGGTTTTTAAGCTCAATTAGAAAATAAAGCACAGGGAGTTTATATAGTTAACACCTTGCATCAGAAGGCAAACGAGTCCTGTCAGGCATAAGTGGGCAGCCTTTGATTTGACAGTTTTGCGCATTCAGCAATTCTTTGTCAGCTCCTCAGTTAATGTGAATCTTCCTGGTTTCCTACAGTTGGGTTGAGAAATATCAATTTACATGAAGAACACTGGACACTGCATCTCTTTCTCGTATTTCAGCACCATCAGCAAGAGGTAGAGCTCTTGTTAACCACCCAATTCTGTGCAATCCAGATTTTGATGAAGAAAAGTGGAATATTGTATATGAAACCTGTTTATCAGCTCAATAGAACCTTCACATGTGTCTATACTCCTTTCAGTTTCAACTCCATTGAGGGCCAGAGACAGTATCAGCTGCTAGGTGATTTTGTCAAGGTTGGTCTATAAAATAAAACACGAGGTAATGCTTGTAACGTGACTTGGAATTAAGAGTAAAGTCATGATCACATCACTTAGGAGAACAATTAGAACAGTTAACGAAATAATCCATGCAGCAAAACACAGTTTGGCAACACATAGGAAGCTCTTGCACAAAGCTTGGCTCACGCCCCACTGGTGGTCTGAAGAAGTATATAAGAGCACTCAGAACGCTTCCACTGCATCGACGACAGCTCTTCATCTGCGCTTCTCCAGACCTGGTGAGTTGAATCTCCTTCGTTCTCTCTATGAAGCATTAGGAAAATACTTGCAGAATATAACTGAGGACTTAGTCCTCTGCAGAAAGCGTGATGCCAAGAAATGTCATTCACCTTTTGCCGTACATTATTTTAATAGTTATTTCAATGTCAGCCTTTGTAGACACAGATGAGGAGTTCGAAGATCGGACTTTCACAGGTACTTGGATCAAATCAGTGTTGTCAGTTAGCTCCAGAGCTGTCTAATATAAGCCAACAAAATCTTGAGGATGAGCTAATTCCAAAGGCACATGGACTTTGGCTGTGCTTTTTGTGATTTACTGATATGTGTAGAGCAGCAGAAAGTACTTTGGGAAGTACCAGGTGATAGTGAATGAATGTTCAGCAAAACATGTGAGACAGAGAAACCCAAACCATTCTAAACACCCTTCTTCCACCCTGTTTTCATGCTTATGAAAGACATATGCTTCTTCTTCTGCTTCAGGTCTACCTACATCACAAAAGATGTCTTCAGGAGGACAGCTCATGAGCAGCAGGTGCTCCTCACCCTGTGAAGTGACATGCCCACAGCCATATGTAGATGCCTGGAGCCAGTCCTGTGTCACCTCCTGCGAGGATTCCCGTGCTGTGGTCTACCCACCACCTGTGGTCATCACCTTCCCAGGCCCCATCCTCACCTCATGTCCTCAGGAGAGCTTCGTGGGCACTTCAATACCATCACCGATCGGGGGGTTTTCGGGGGCACTGGGCTCTGGTGAATCAGGGGGTTCATATGGAGGAAGCAGTTCCTTAGGGATGGGTGGCTCTTATGGTGGAAGCAGCTCCCTGGGCATGGGGGGCTCATATGGTGGGGGCAGCTCCCTGGGGATGGGTGGCTCATATGGTGGAAGCAGCTCCCTGGGCATGGGTGGCTCATATGGTGGGGGCAGCTCTATGGGGATTGGTGGCTCATATGGTGGGGGCAGCTCTATGGGGATTGGTGGCTCATATGGAGGTGGCAGCTCCTTTGGAAGGGGGGGCTCCTACGGTGGGGGTAGTTCATTTGGCTCTGGGAGCTTATACAGAGGCAGAAGATCCTTTGGCTCCAACTGCTATGGTGGGGGCTTTGGGGGCTCCTATGGAGGAGGCAGCTCCTATGGTGGGAGCTCCTTTGGAGGAGGCCGGTCCTTTGGTGGGGGGAGCTCTGGTTACAGGAGGTTTGGCGGAGGAAGCTGCCGCTCTGGTTATTTCTGAAGGGGCAACATCTCCTGCTCCAGCAGCCCTGGGCTGTGTGAACCTCATGGGGGAAGCTGCAACCTGATGATGTCCAAGTGATTTTCCCGGCACATGTGGAGCGGCATCATTTCCCAAAACCCAGGGAACATCTTTTTTCCTCTGTGTGACCATCCTCAACAAATGTATCCCGCATTTCCCTATCATTAAAACTGTGCTGCATCACTATGTTTGCCTAAATTTTTCTTTTGCACCTTTTGACCTACAAACCACTTTGATTATGAAACTCATTGCCATGAAGCCACCTGGCAGCTGAAGACTCTCTGTCGTAACTCTTCACAGAGATTGTCAAGCCACTTTGGATGGCAGAAGGAATTTGGAGCAGTGGGAAATATTGAGCCCTGTGACACGTTTTGGAATTCATGCCACTGAACTGGAATTCTGGTTCCTGACCATGCGCGATTCTCTTCCCTCCAAGCTGCAGAGCTGCATAACAATTGCAATCAAATTATCCAATTGTTTTCTAATTGAGCCTGTTTCTTCAGTCCTATTAAGGTTTTGCTTGGAGCTGATTAGTCTCTTGTTTGCAATCATTAAAGATATCGCAGATTAAAGTTCCTTAATGTCTTTAAACATGGGAAACTTAAGCAATTGCTCAATCATGTAAATATGTGGCATTTAAAATCTGATCCCTCATTTGGCATGAAATGAAAGAGCTGCAGTGACAGAAAATTATTTATCTGAGGGTTGTCTGTGACAAGTGACTTCTGTTTTCTCTCTGTTCATACACTTGTTTGGTGTGAGGGTGTCAGAGCCTGGCCCAGGCTGCCCAGAGAGGCTGTGGAATCTCCTTCTCTGCAGAGATTCCCAACCTGCCTGGACACTGCAATGCTGGGCCCCCTGCTCAGGGTGACCCTGATGGATGGAGCAGGGGGATAACACCAGATCATCTCCAGAGGTCCCTTCCAATCACTACCATGCTGGGATTCTGTGACCAGCACCAAGTATTGAGGCATGAGCTTCAGAAACCTGTGTGCCCTACAGAGAAGCAATGCTGAACTGTTTTGTGTGCTTACATTTTGACTGCTTCAGTCAACCATCCTTCTCACAGCACCTTTATTACTGCAGCAATTACTGTCAATTACCATAAAAACACATAACTGTTGCTCACTGACTATGTCACCAGCTCTAGGAAGCCTAATGAGCTAGTGGAAAGGATCTGTCCAAGACAATCTTGTGGAGAAAGAAAAGATGAACAAAATTTGATGATGCAGGAGGATTTTAATACGGATGGGAAATGTGATACAGTGCAGAATGAGGTGATGCAGAACACAAAGCAGACGCTTCCTCAGTTCCCGGAAAGGGCTCAGCATTCACTGCCTCCAAAGAGTCTATTGTCCATCAGTTTTTTCTTCTCCTGTCACAGTTTTATTGACGATCTCTGTGTCAGGACATTCATAAGATTTTTCTTTTTTTTTTTTTTTTTACATTGGCACAAGGACGACAGGAATGTAGCATCATGAGGTGATTAACAGAAGCTGTCATTAATAATACAGAAAGTGAAAAAGGCACAGAAGAGGGGTGGGCCCAGTTTTCAGAGGTACTGAGCAAGGGTGTTTCCCATCAATGTGATGGGCTTTTGCCATCTCTGAAAGCCAGCCCCAGCTGCAGATCTGGATCTTGCTCCTCAGCTGTTGCGTGCTCTGTAGGTGTTCAGGCTGCCTTAAAAGGAGCCACAGTTTCCACGGCGGGACCCACAGCTGCTGCTGCTGTAGGACCTCCTGCTGTAAGAGCCCCCCATTCCTGAGGAGCCTCCAGACCCAAAAGAACCCCCCATCCCTGACATGCCTCCAGAACCAAAGGAGCCCCCCATCCC
>JANVCC010000050.1:172114-198387 GCA_025345505.1 Todiramphus chloris collaris | reverse complement strand
GAACCAAAGGAGCCTCCCATCCCTGACATGCCTCCAGAACCAAAGGAACCCCCCATCCCATAGGAGCTGCCAGAGCTGTAGGGGGTCATAGCACCAGAAGACTGAGGAAATGATGTGCCCACGTAGCTTTCCTGAGGACAGCTGCTGAGAATTGGTCCCGGGAAGGTAAGGACAACCGGCGGGGCATACACCACAGCTGTCGAGTCCCCGCATGATGCCACACAGGGCCCAAGGCTGCTGCTGCAGGCATATGGCTGTGGGCACGTCACCTCACAGGGAGGCAAGCAGCGGGAGCTGGTGTTGTAGGACATTATTCTCAGGTTTAGAGGCAAAGCTGGAAAAGAAAATGTAATCAGAAAAGCATCACAGTCAGGTGTCGATGGGTGTCCACCACACATGTGACAGCAATGGTGTTAAGTAGGCAGATTAGATCCTTTTTCAAGCTCAAATCCTCCTGCTCTGTGATCCCTTTTCTTCCTCCCTTCTTGCTCCTGTGGAGCATGCCCAGAACTTTGTTTATTCAGCAGGCTTTAGCTTTATATTTACACCTCAAGTGTTGAAAGATGTAAGAAAAAAAATAAAGCAGCTCTTAAAATTCTATCATTATCATTAAATGGATTCTTACCACTGTCTACAAGTTACTGCAGTGGGTCTCCTATGAAAAATAAGATTTCACTACGATATATCTCATAGCTAAAATGACAAAATACAGACACAGGAAAGAGTCCTCATGTAAAACTCTCACTGCAGAGATATGACAGATATAAAATTAATAGCTTAAATCAAACTCACCTTGCTCACCAAGACGGGTAAGTCAGAAGAAGTTTTTGGAGACTCCTGAGATGTTCCTGCTTTTATACCTTTTTGCAGGCAACTCTAAGGTTGTGAAGCGTCTCATAAAATCTCTAGCACTTACCAACCTATGGATTTTCTCCTCTAATACCTGTAATTATTTTCATCATTTCCAATCAGTAAATTATCCACAGACCTACACAATATGACACTCGTATAATAAATTTGAGCTTCCTATTGTGTTGAAATTGTGCAGCCAAATTCCTATGCAATCCCATCCTGATGACTGCACTGGATTTACGAGTCCTCATTTCAGTTTGAAACTGTTTTGGATGATGCGGTTGGCAGGGGATAAGTGGTAACTGTATCTACATTTGGCTTCGTGTGGTTGTGCTGCCACAGTCTTACTAAGAGGACTAGAGTCGGGGATACTGAGGCTGAGCCAGGAATATCTGTATAAACTGCCATACACGTGACTTCAGTGAAGGTGATGCCTCACCGTTTACAAAGGAGAGTTACACCCCCACACTGTCCTTGCTCAATAAGATGAGGAGGGAGACGTTGAGTAATGGCTGAAAGTTGGTGGGATGTTGCTGCCACATTCTTATCTGCAGTGCACCAGGGCAAAGTCAGATGTCCCTGAGCTGAGACTAAAACTGGAGTCACAACAGCTAACTCCTTTGGTACTTTGGGACCCCAGCGTGTACACACACATTTCTACACATGAGTTTGAGTGGCTGAGTATACCAGTCCTGCATTAGGAGAAAGGAACTATACCCTAACAAAAGCAACCCTGCTTTTTTATTTATTAAAATATATGTTATTACTGAAGACTGTGAATTATGATCCGTCCAGCAGAGCATCATTGCTTCACTTGATAGGCTTCTCACAAAGTAACACTGTTACCACTGGGTGATATAAGTCCAGAAATATTCTATTAATGGGGTGGTGCAGCAGACATATTAACTTAGAAACATAGAATAGCTTTGATTGGAAAAGACCTTTAAGGTCACCAAGTCCAACCAAAGAGATCTGTGTAAAGAATATCAATGGGAATAAATAAATAAAATAAAATATATATAGATGTATATAAAAAATGTTGTAGTGGAAGAATCTGCTTCTCGGGCAGTTCTGGCAATGACTGTGCATGAGGCAGTTTGTGATTCTTAATTCTGAGACAGCACAAGAACATCCATGTAGCTGTTGCCTGAGGGATCCCATGGTGATGCTTAACAAGCTCAGATCGTTTACTGCATAAACGCTTCAATTAATTTAAGAAACCACAAGGATTAAGACAATCAAAAGAAGGAAATGAACATTAGGCTTGGCACGGCAGAGCTTCCTCGGCCCACGCATGAGCCCTTTCTTGTCACAAACAGCAGCACCATGGAAATGGCTCCTAAAGGAAAATATTGATACAGCTGCTGAGGTGGATTTCTCAGTGTACTTCAAGGCACATTACAGATCGCCAGTCTTGTAGCCTGATTCTCAACTGCATACAAATAATTTCTTCCTGTTCCTTTTGGCCCTGCCTCCCCATGATGATCCATTTCCCTTTGCAGTCTGTAATCAGACAAACTATTTTACCATCACGACTGGATAAGCCAGAGCACAGCTTTGCTTTCTGATGGAGTCAGGACCCGTGCGGTCGTTAAAATGTTTTCCTTGGGGATATTCGAGGAATGACCCTGAGTAACTGAACTTGCTTCAAAGTTACCTTGGTTTTGAGTGGGAGCTGTGCCAGAACATCTCCAGAGATCATTCCAATCTAAATTATTCTATGATTCCAAATTATTCTATGATTCTGGTCTATCTACTGGTGTGTATACCATGGTATGTCTCGGAAAGAGGGGAAAAAAAAAACTTCATTGAAGAATTTCTGACAAATTATGTTAGCCATACAGAGGAATTAATTCTTCTCTGATGATAGTCCCCAATTAATGTGTAAGAATTGATGTCCAAAGTTCACTTCTTTCTGGTTTGTGACTGTGAAGCTGCAGTAAAAGGAAAGCCAGAAGACAGTGCTATGATGCAACAGGGCTTTAATACAAACAAAAAGTGGAATACATTCCTGCAGAATGAGGCGATGCAGAGACAAAGAATGTATTTTCCATTTCAGCAAGGACAACAATCAATCAGCCTTCAGAGGAGCACAGCACCTTCTTTCAGCTTGACACTTTCACAGTCAAGTCCTATTACTTGCTTTTTTTCTCTCCGGGTTCAGAAAGAACAAAACATAACATGAACAAATGACAAAGTGAGGCAACATTGGGATTCTAAGCCTTAGGTAAAGCGCAATGAGATCGCAAGCAACCCCAGCTCCTCCTGACATTGACTGGAGCAGAGGCTGCTTGGTATGTCTGATTAGTCTATATGTCAACTACTAGTTTGTATCTTATTGTTCCTTCAGTCATTACTCTTTCTCAAAGATTTAAAATGGCCCATAGTTTCCATAGCGATACCTGTAATAACCTCTGGAATAAATGGGGAAACAATTTCTACCAAATCCTGAATATAGTGAGTTTCGGTAAAAGCTTCCCAAACGGGAGAATCCACCACCACACGAGCTCTCCCCACCCCATGAGCCCCCTCCCATGCCACCGTAAGAACCTCCTGAACCATGGGACCCCATCCCATAGGAGCTGCCTCCCCCACACGAACCACCAGAGCCCATTCCTCCAGAACCCATTCCTCCACCTCCGGAGCCCATTCCTCCGGAGCCCATTCCTCCACCTCCGGAGCCCATTCCTCCAGAGCCCATTCCTCCACCTCCGGAGCCCATTCCTCCAGAGCCCATGCCTCCACCGCCAGAGCCCATTCCTCCACCTCCGGAGCCCATTCCTCCACCCCCAATTTCAGGCATGGTAGTTCCCACAATACACTCCTGAGGGCACGAGCTGATAATGGGTCCCGGGAAAGTCACAACGACGGGTGGTGCGTACACGATCGCTCTCGAATCTCCACATGAGCTAATACATTCTTCATTCCAACAGTTGACATATGGTTGCGGGCACGCCACTTCACATGGCGCAGAACAGCGGGAGCTAAGCATCTGTCCATAGGTAGACATCTTTCCAGAAGGGAAGTCAACCTGAAAGGCAGAGAGTGCACCAGACTGGAAAAGTTACAGCCAGGGGAGTGAAAGAACAAACTAGAGCAATGTGGGTTGTGTAGATGCGTCAAATAGTGTTCATCTGAACAGATGAAGAAACATATGTCCAAGTCATCTACCCTAAATTTAAAAGTTAGTGATTAAAATAAAAAATTAAAGAAAAAAAAACCAACCCAATTTCTGAGGCACCATCCATTCTACGCTATAGCAAACTTCTGCATCTCACCGATCGAGTGAGATGATCTACTGGGTAGAGGTTTCTAAGCCTTCTCCTGCTCCTCTCCAGTGCTCCATTGCCCCGTAGCCTATTCCCAAAATCAGTTCTGGGAAGAACGTCCCTCTGTCCTTTTCTCCTATCATTGCCTTTGCTGTGCTTGCTTTCTGGGACGCAGTCCTACCCTGATGTTTTCAGAGCATTCTGTCCCCATAGATAGGTGCTCAATCCCCAAGAATTGCTACCATCCACATTTTTGAGACTCCCATTCAATTTTTACCCTCACACACGTGGCAATGTATACACCCACCCTATTTCCCAGTTACAGATTCCAAGTAAAACGTTTTTAGAGGATAAGGTCCTGCCCTAAAACAGGTTACGATATATAGCCTCGTATTAATGCTACCTATAAATCCATGTGTATAATTATGAGCTGATTCAGTTAAATCAGACTTACCCAGTCACCAAGAAGAGTTAAGTCAGCAGAGGCAGCTGCAGAGACCTGAGTTACGAGCACTTTTATATGCTGTCATAGAGAATAGAAATTGGGAGATACTTTTACGTAACCATCCTCTACGTCTTGTGAAACAGAATGTTTTCCCCTGCCGATGCTTTCCTTTGTTGCAACTGCTTTGATAACAGCTTATGATTATTAGATAATTTCCAATCCCACACAGCATGATGCGTGCACTTCACCTCTCTCATCTTTTCACTGAAAATCTCACAATGAATTTAGGCTGGTTTTCTCTTAAATACTTATTATCCCTTGGAAAGGTAGCTCAGAGGTGATGCTTGACCAGGAAGCATGGGATTCCAGTTTATCATTGGATGTCTCAGGTAATAATAACCAGTGGCCTTCTGGATTTTTCCTCTTTAAAGGCGGGAAATCTTTCTTACATTAAATAACCATGAGTGTCCATGGCCATAGTGTATTCACTCCAGGAACTTTGGGACTGGACCAAAGGGCTTGGGACTGTCCCTTTGGCATATGTTCTCCTACACTACTCTAACACATCCCAAGGTATTTTAGCGAGTAAGAGATACTGAAGCAGTTCACAAACTCTCTTATGAGCACAAGGATCGGGCACAACAATCTAATCAGAAATTCAGCTAAGGAGATACACTTGTCCAAGCTTTTATGATTTATCAGTTCCTCATCTTAAGGAATCATCCCCTTCCAAAGTGTCTTCAGAATAAACACCAAAACCCACTAATAACTATGAAGAACTAGAATTTTTCCTTCCTGAGTATGCTTGTTGGAGGTCAGTATGAGGAGAGGGCCATTACACATTACCTATGGGACTAGAGGACCCAGAAGAAGCATTATTTGAGGTACAGGTCCATAATGTCAGATAGAATAAATTCACAAGGTCTGGAAAATGCTGATACCATGAATCACATAATGACAGTTATACCAAAAAACCACAAATCTCTTAGCTACATTCTTGTGGCAAATTATTAAAACTAAAGTAAAAAAAAAGAAGAAAGAAAAAAAAATAGTTTATTTACACTTCATGATCACAAAACCAATACAATGACCAGAGTAATGTATGTAGCCACCAGAGACACTGCACAGAAGAATATGACTCACATAATCTGTGGGAATGAGAAGTAGCTAATAATTACAGTGATTGACAGCTGAAGCAATTAAAGGAGTTACCAAACCAAATATTTTACAAAAGTTAATAAGGACCTCTTTGTTTTTGAGGGGTTTTTTTTTCAATGTATAGAACACTCATTCAAAACACAGCAGCTTCTTAACACCAGCCGCAGAAAATCACACTGGCTTGAGCATCCTTCCAGTTTGCTTTTCTGTGACCGATGCTTTTCCCCAGCAGCCCTAAATAAGGGGAATCCGTGTTTTATGTAAGGTAGAAAGCCGTAAGAGCAGATACAGGTCAAACTGTACCTTAGGCTTGACTGATAGCCTTTTAAAAATATAAGATATTAAATGCAAAAGAGTAATTGGCAATAGCCCAATGTCCCTTTTTGTAACACCTGAATCTCATCTGCCTTACATCAAAGACTTTTTTTTTTAAGATAGGGAAACAGATACCCTCCCTCAGCAGGTGAAAGCTAAATACGTCTGAAAAATAGGATAAAAAACCCAGGGATTTTATGTTTTTCTCTATGGAATGCCTTGCTTCACAGACAGAGCAACAAACTGACCTACACCAAGTCTGGCCTGGCTGAGGAACCCAGACTTGGTGCTTACATCTTTAAACTGAAGCTCACTCCACATAAAGCAATTCTAAAGCATTATCTGAAAGACTCCTCATCTTGTTTGTTCCAGTACAATGCTGACGATGACGATGTTGTTGTTGTTGTTCTCGGTGGTAGCAGCTCTATTGATTTTCTGGTTTTAGAAATCCCAGTATTGTGCTTTGATCCTTACTCAGCTATTTTGCATACTAAGATTAAATCTTAAAGAGGAGACTGGTTTAATTGCTGTTGCTCCTGCCTGTGACACGCTATAATTTTCTAAATTGGTCCGAAAGCTCACTTCTCTGGAAGGAAATAGCCTGTATTATTATCATGGATCACAGCAAAACATTATCTTTAACCTTCGTTCTTCCACAGACTGCAATTCCAGGCAGGTAGTGTTTGTAAGACAGCAACAAACACCAACATGCAGATAAAAAGAACAAGCTAAAATATGAGAATAATTGTACAGAGTGTGAAGTTCAGGCTACTTCGGATCCTGGACATCCACATTTTGGAACAGGTTTCCAGTGTGATCTAAGAGCTGCCATCTAGAAACCTATTTTCAAACCTGCTCAAACTGGAGGGTCAATATTTTTCCATTGCTTAATCCCAAGACTGAAGATGAAATAAAGAACGAAAGGACTAGATCACCACTGTCTGCTCTTTCATTATCTGTATATTCAGTGCTATTATACTGCTCAGACTTTCATAGTACCTCGGGTTTGTACTTTTAAGTTCATTGTAAGTTGTGTTACATTTACTTGATTGCCTTTGTTCATCTCTATTTAAATAAAATTAATAACTTTTTTTTTTTTTTTTAATTGGCAGCCTACTCCTTTCCTCCAGCATTAGGAGCTGTAGGAGGTGATTTACTCAGACTATACTACTGTAAGTACGGGAAACTTTGTGACTGAGCTGAGCAGAGCAAAAACCAACAGGAAAAAAAAAAATAAGAAGAGTCCAGATTGATGCTGGAATTTGTAGTTTTCCAGAAAAACCAATGCTTCAACTAGTTTCCAAAATCAAAGGAACTTCATTTCTTCTTAGATTCCCATCCACATCTGCCTCCTGTTCCTCAGCTTTATCTTGTAACAATCTTCTCCAGTAACCATTTCTTAGAACTTGAAGCCACCGCTTGCTTGTCCCGACAGTCACTCGGGAAGGCAAAACAAGTCATTGTGCCTGAAAGTTGGACTCCATTGTGTAACAATGTGGTTGTCACAGGAGAAAGGACGATGTAGGGATTAGCTCCAGTTCCAGATTGAGATGAGTGCACTTGGATGTCTGAAAATACGCATCTGAGTTTCATTATCGAGTCAGCAGAGACATTTGGTGGAGCCTGAAGGTCTACCCGTGCATTCACCTTTCTGTCAACACTGGCATTTCACCAGCTGAGCAGTTCTGCCATCTCTTTGCAGAACTTTCCAGCTGTCCTTTGAGGGCACGGGAAGTTTAGAAACCCCACTGATACGGAGACCCTGCATCGGCTGTCACTGTGCCTTCCAGTTTCTATTGACACTAAGGTGACTTTCTTCTTGTTTTTGGCTTTTCCACATTCCTCACTTCAACCTTTTCCAGCAAAATTCACCCTGATCCCAGGGGGAATTCATAGTCGGTGACCTCAATCTACTAATTTTGAATACTTAGTCTCATCTTTATGTATTTAATGGCAGAATGCAGCTCACATGTTACCCGGATTTCCTCTCTTATGGGTAGGTTGGGTTATGTTTTTCTAGCTACAGTGCAACAAAAGGTGGAGATAAAATAATTATACACACAAATAGTTCTGAAGCTGAAGGATTCTTCTCCACCACTAAAAGTGATTTGCTCAGAGCTCAGGAGTAATTATACTACTAGAATTGTACCAGGCATCTTTCATCTTAAACACAGAACAGAATTAATGTTCTTTAATAGAGGAGTGCTGCTCTCCCCAGTGAAACCTCAAGGGATGTGAAATTGCAGCCCAAGGTGTAACTACAGCTCACGTGTCTGCGGATAATTCATCTTTGTGTAAAAGCTGGGCAGTGTACCCCTCACAGGCTGGACACAGCCATCACCCAAGCACATTGTCCAGGTCAGAGCCACCTTCCTTGATCAGCAACACAGGGATAGGATTCTGAGGGCTACTGGGTCATCTGAAGTCCTCAAGTGTGGGAAGAGCTGATGTAACAGCATTGATAAGGCTGCTGGGTTGCCCCACAAATCAGCCCAGCCCTGCTCCACCCTATCCCACCTTGCTTCACCTCAGAAGACCCAGGCTCTAAGGAAGAGGCGGCTTGTATCTTCTTCTCTGTATCTGAGTTGCTGCAAAGAGGTGAAGGGCCTCAAGAAGAACCAAGGGTTTTGGAGGGGTGAGATGGACATAGTGGTGTGTGCTTGGCAGATTCAGGAAAAGCCTAGAATAGCACTTTTTATCCATGCCAAAAGGGGAAGGGGTGTGGGGTTGTCTGTGCCTTCTTAAAATGCAAGTATGGTAGAAATGTTTATAGACTTGTTTCTTAGTAAGGTGGATGCTCATGAGTCTAAGTTTCAGGCTATTTACAGTGTGAGTGCTTTGGAAGTTCCACCCTTGCAAATAATCCATTTTTAATACTTTATTAGCACTCGTGGTATGTGTAGATACTGCAAGAGTGGATTCATGTTCCTGTATCGCCTCATGACTCATAGAGGTGTGGTGCTAATATCCAATTTAATAATCTATTAATTCTAAAGCTATTAATTAAATCTTCATTCTGGTTCATTATTTAATTAAGCCTGCTAATCTCAGCAAGAAAAACTGGCAGCTGACTTTCAATTCCTTCAAGGCGTTTAGACCAAGAACACTGTTCTGGTAGCACAGAACCCTGTTAAATGAATTTATAGTTGAAACTAGAGATGGAGAGAAGGCCCTTTCCACATGAGGAAAAAGGAAAGCAGTGTTCTGCTATTTGGAGGAAACATTTTAATTGTAGTGCCAGGTTCTCTTCTGCTGCAGTTTCTTCCAGCATGGCACTGCTTCTTCCAGCTCAGGTCAATAAGGCTTGAATAGAAAGCTGCCACGAAGGTCATCATGCTCTACCTTGCTGCCAGTAAATGGTGTTACAACATGAAAAGGGATTTAATCAGTAAAAGCAGAACCCCCCTAGCACCTTTTCTGGGCATCCCATTCAGGATTCATTCTGCCTTGGTCTCCTTGGCCCCATCATAAATGTGGCTGGCGTGCGATATTGGAATTATAAAGACAGGCTATAAGTAATAAGGCTAATAATAATTAGGTGTGTCTAAGTCTTAGATCCACCCTTATGTATAGAGTGTTCTTAGACAGGTTAGGTAACTTTCAGGCACCAGTTATCCCATAATAAGATGGTAATTGTCTGTGCCATACGGGTATAAGAGAAAGAAGGTTTGCAAGAAGCAGTGAGAAGATGTTGTGGGATGTTATAATGACAATAAAGTGTGGCATCCTTATAATGGCTGAAAGAGCAGGGGAAGGTAGAGGAGCAGCTGGGCTCCCATGTGCTTTCCACCCATATTGCCTTGCACTGAAACAAGCAGTGTAAGGGAAATTGGTGATATCCCAGAATGTCATTGGAAGGGACCCCTGGGGATCATCTGGTGCCACCCCCTCTGCTCCAGCAGGGTCACCAGAGTAGAGGGCCCAGCTTCTCAGTGTCCAGGTGGGTTGGGAATCTCTGCAGAGAAGGAGACTCCACAACCTCTCTGGACAACCTGAGCCAGGCTCTGACACCCTCACACAAAAGAACTTTCTCCTCCTGGGTTCCAGTTGGTGCTCCTTGTACTGTCACTGGGCACCACTGAGCAGAGTCTGGCCCCATCCTCTTGCCCCCCTGGGCCCTTTAGCTCTCGCTGGGCATTGATCAGCTCCCCTCTCAGGCTGCTCTTCTCCAGCTGAACAGCCCCAGAGCTCTCAGCTTTTTCTGGGCACAGAGATGCTCCAGGCCCCTCACCAGAAGAAATGAGTTTGTAGGAGGTTGTTAAATGGCAGGTAAATGAGGAAAGACCAAGAGCAAAGGCCAAATGTCAGAAAGATGCAGTATTATAAAAAATACTGGGGAGGTTCATGCATGTAATTTTTTTTTTTAAGCATTAATTTGAAGTCATCTTCAGCAGGTGAAAAATCATTTCATGAATCCCCTTGTGCAACTCGATTATTGTTAAACTGCTGGACTGGATGGGGTGTAGATAATGAGTCTAGATGGGTCTTTTGGATTGGAGGTTCCCAAGAGCTCCGCCCTGCTGATGACCTCATTACCAAATTTTTCACAATACTTTTTTGCATGAGCCAGGCAATCAATAAAGCTTCTATCTGTGCCCTGCCTCCCTGCTTATCTAGGGTGTGACATCGAGACACAGTTCACAACTAATCTTCCAAGATATGGTAATTGCATCTTCATATGGGATCAATAAAGTAGGGCACATGCTAATGCCTGCAAGACAAATGAGCAGATTTATAGGAGTTCCCTTCCTGTAAAGGGAAAAATTTAAATACATTAATATGCCCAAGACTTGAGGGGATCATCTTACAAAGAGCAGTTTTACAAGGGGCAGGAAGGAGGTGTGGGGTGCTCATCTCCTAGGCAGATGTCCAGGTGAGCTGGCCGAGCAGACAGCCGATCACAGAGAAGGTGGAAGCCCCAGGGGCTGCAGCAGATGGATGGGCAAAGTGTCAGGGAGACAGGGCAGGGTAAGCAGGGAGACTGGCAGGAATCCAGGATGCTTAGCATATTTTTCATACGATGCTTTAACGTTGCTGTGAAGTTTTCTGCAATCCCTTTCTCTTTGAAGAAGTCTCTGGGAAAAACAGCTGCGTCTAGATGTGGCTCCATGGTCTGCTTGCTGAATAAGGTACATGGGCATCAAGGGAGGTGAGTCTCCCCCTCTACTTGGTTCTCATGAGACCCCACCTGGTGTGTTGCATCCAGTTCTGGAGCCCCCAACACAAAAAGGACATGGACCTCTCGGAGCAGGTCCAGAAGAGGCCACAGAGATGATACTGTAATTACTATTTAACAAACTTCCATATTTTGGTTTCAGGGAAAAATTTACTTATTAATTTTACTCCATTCCAGTTAAATTGGGCTTTTTTCCTGGCAAAGACTGGTACCAAATCATAACTGCAGTAATATTCTTCTTGGGACCCAAAGGATAATGCCCACATTTAAAATGTGTGGAAATCTTTAGAGGAATAGAAGGTTGGAATTTGAGTGCAAAGGGAGCAGGGGATAGTTGGGGGTTTTCCTGAACCAAAGAGAATGCTAAGGAAAATTTCATTGTGTGTCTTTCTTTTTCATCTGTTTATTGTTTTTCAGCTGACACATCCAACCATGAACTCACAGATCCACACGCTTTACTTGGCAGGACAAGGAACAAGTGAAAGCTGTGAGATGAAAGTGAAAATGAAAGAGTCTTCTGCAAAGGCACATGAACAGTGCTGAGGAGTGCCAGCAGGTGTTGATTATTTTCTCGCTTCATGGGTGAGCAGGACTGACAGATTTGGTTTTGATGTTTGCCATCAAAATTTCACCAGTAGGTCTCTGAAAATCAAAGGTAGAAGAGAAAGAAAACGAGAAAACCACTGTGATAATGCAGAATAATTTTAATGGGAGAGGGAAAGGACAGAACAAAAGCTGCCAGAATAAATATCAGCGTAAAGGGCATGGTTCCAGATGCAGATGACATCACTCGTATACTGCGTCAACTTCTAGATGCAAGTGATACAGTTCATAAAACACTTTTTTTTGTTTTCCTTTTTTTTGTAAATAAAATTAAATATAAAGAGAAGATCAGTTTCTTTTCCCCTCACTCTTCTTTCCTGCAGTGAAACTCAGAGCCAGAAAAAACTGACAAGTGTGTGTATGTGTGTGTGTATATATATATATACATGCATATATATTTATCAAAAGGAAAAGTGAATTTCCTTATGACTAATGCTCTTAAATGTTATGACCAGTCTAATCAGGTCTATCAGTGAAAGGGTTTGTCATGTCCCAGCTGACCACGTTTGTGGTTTTCTTGAAAGAGCTGCTGCCTTCGCTTCTCTAGAAAGCAATGGAAGAAGAGCAAATTGTTCCTGAGAATCGGACACTGTGTGTTTCAAAGGTCAGGTTGACACCAATTGGGATGGGGGGCACTTTATTACTCTAATCACCTGCCTGAGAATGTTCCTGGCGGGGAAGGGAACCCTATGAGCTGAAGGTAAAGCACCACTTAAAGAAGACATAGCTAAGTTTGCTTTAGAGAGGCAGTAGGAGCTTAAGAGGCCTTTGGAGTGGGTCACTGAGGTTGGTATCAGTGTTATGCTTCAGAGATCTCTTTGTCTTCATCAGCTGTATCTTTATTTTCAGTTTCAGGTATCTCCTCCTCTGGAGCATGCTCTTCCTTCTTGCTCTCAGACGGTTGGTGGCATCTGTAGCTGGGTCTATTGCAAGGATGTATCCAGTGGGAAGTAAATACATAGGAGCACCGTGGTGCCCGCTGAGGCACGTGTTTTCGGATGAATCTCTCTGCAGGTGGCTCTGAGCGCAGGACTTCTGCTCTGAATGATGTCAGCGGAGCTGGCGCACCTCCCTCCTCGACTGCAGGACTTCCCACCACCGTCTGCTGTGGGCATGTGCTGAGGATAGGCCCTGGGAACGTCACAACAACAGGAGGGGGGAATATAATGACTCTGGAGGTGCCGCAGGACACAACACATGGCTCGTTGCAGCTGGTAGCACAAGGCTGTGGGCACTGCACATCGCAGGGGTAGAAGCACTGTCCTGCGTTCCCGCTGAAGGACATCTGGGAGAAATGGTGGTGAACCTGCAGCACATAAGGGAGACCACAGGTGTGTTTCTCAAAGCGTTTGTAACTCATGCCCTGCCCTCCTCCCCATCCCCTTGTCGGGGACTCTTCTCTCCTGTTCTTGGGAGGGTGAGGCTCGTGCCACAGCTGGGGAAAAGCTGTGGTGGAGAAGGTGCAAGTGGATACAAGCACAGCTCAGGCATTCTAGTTCTAGTGGTTGTGTAGGTGATGTAGATGCTGTAGCAGAGACAACACAAGCCTGTGATTTCAGGACATGAAGCTCATAGGTCAGTACAGGCTTGTCCCCTTGCTCCATTCACCCCATCCCCATTACCCCAAATCCTTCTCACCCTGCCTCTACCTTCCCAAAAAGGACTCTTGAGCCTCAGGTTTAACCACCCTCCATCCCATTCTATCATGTCCCAAAGGCCATCTCCACCTCTGCCCCCCAGTGCCTCTGTTCACTCTCCCGGTTACAGATCCTGTCTGGGCAGTCACCGAGGACAACTGGAGAGATGCTGCAGCTGTGGCCAGTAACTTCAACAGAGACACTGCTGGTGCTAGAAGGCCACCAGTCAAACAAGAATGGATGTTTTATATCCATATACTGGAGAACGTCCTTATCTGGGACTATTTGTTTATCTCAGTGGTAGAGCATGCCCAGCCCTCATTAGAGTGATTATGCATAGTAGGATTCCTGCACCTCTGCTGAGATTGCATTGAGCAATCAGTGTCCTCAGAGGTTCTTGCAGACTAACAAGTCCATGACAGGCAGGACTGTGAGGAAAAAAAACCCAACATCATCCCAGCTCTGCACACTAACAAGTCCATGACAGGCAGGACTGTGAGGAAAAAAAACCCAACATCATCCCAGCTCTGCACACTGGTGACTGTTGGTGCGGGAGGTGGAAGGACCCGATTTCGGTGCTGTTCTGCAAGCTGGTCTCCAAGCTCCTAGGGAAATCTTACCACCAGGTACCTCCAGATACTTTGCAGACACTGTTTGTGGCAGAGCCAAGAGATTTGTGGAGATTTTTGGTGCCTACCTTTTTGCCTAGATCCTGACTCCATCTTTTAGGTCATTGAACTGGAACTAATTGAAAAATATATTGTGGAATTTATCTGTTGAAATTAAAAACTGCATGATGTAGATGATTAACGATAAAGTAGACTCTTTATTTTCATCCCTGGAGAAAAACAGGCACTTTCAGAGTGCAGTCAAGCTGGCTTAGAGGTACGTGCTTAAATAAATCATGTGAAATGCCAGTTTCTGTCCACCGATTATGATGGAAAAGTTATGGGGGATCCCATTAATTATCTTGTCTAGCTTTTCATGTCTGTCAATGCCCAGCATCAGATGCTCTCATCAGAAAAACCCTGAAGTCATTGAGTATGAAAGCAATTGTCCTTGCAAAGTTTCTTATTTGTGATAGTGCCGTAATGAGAAAAAAATTGTCAATGCAAAGAGAGGCTGCAGCCAAAAGCAGACCATCTGAAAACTGGGGAGACATCACTTCTTAGTGAACTGAACTCTTTTTTCTAGCTGTGTTTTGGTTGCAAACATGACCATTTTGTCAGGAAAAGGAGGAGGCAAGAAGATTTTAATCCCTTCTTATCCTGTTGAAAACTAAAACTTGCTGATTCATGAATTAAAAAAAAAACCCCAACCTTTTGGAAAACATATTTGAATTCTTTTAATGAAAAAATACTAGTACTAATGTTACTGAGCAACCTGCTCTAGTTGAAGATGTCCCTGCTCAGTGCAGGGGGGTTCCCTTCCCACCCAAACCAGTCCATGATTCTATGGTAATTTTATCTAAACTGTACCTAAATAAAGTTTTAAAAGCCTTTTATGTTGGATACTATATAACTATATAGTTAATTGATAATAACAAAATTGTGCTACTTAGTTTTTTAAATAAAGCAAAAGACAGTCCCCATAGATATGTATTTTTTTTAAGGCTGCATAAAGTCTAAAGCTAAACAATTTCTAACAGACTTTTTGAGAAAGAATCTCATTATTATTTTCAGAAACCACAGAGTGGCTTTGCTGTTAAAGCCCAGCTCACGTTAGAATGTTTTACTCCCTGTAATTAGATTGAGGTGAGTGGCACTTACCAGCTGTCCAAGAAGAAGTCAAGAGAAATGGCCAGAGGAGCCCTGAAACCTTTGAGTTTTATATGCTTTCTTGAACTTCCAGGAAGATGAGACAACCTCTTTGCATGAGGTCTTAATTACTCTCCAAACAATTTTTCCTGCATGTGTAATGCTTATAATTACTATAATTATTCTAACACTGTTTACTCGCATTATTCCATTTTCTGTGGTACATACTGTTACACGCTGTGGGGTTCCCTTTGCATTGTATTTTTATGGTCTAATTGCTGATGGCGATTCCACCACTTCTGCCTGTGTTATCGAGGGGATGCGACTCGCTCCAGTCTGCTCAGCTTTGACTTAAACATTGACCATGTGAGCAGTGATTTGCAGACACAGTGGCTGCATCTGCTGCTAGGTGTGGGATTTTAATTAATTCCCCTAAATCTACTGCAGCATTTAGCTGGAGGTGGTGGGTTCACCCCTGTAAGTGGCTTGGAGGAGGGAGGAGTGGAGAACAGAATTTTTCAGACCGCACATACTTTGTTTTTGTTCACAAAGGAACTGATTTCGTTATTTGCTTCCTGTCCTTTGTTCCGCTGACTGTCATCACAGCTTGAGCCAGAGGACGTCGTTCTGCTTGGAGATCCCCATTCCTATGGTAGGTACTGACCAGCTCCCAGGTGTCTAGCTCCAGCCTCCATGCATGATCACAAGACTAAGAAACAACCTCTGGAGGATGCCCACTTACGGAAGAGAAGACTGGAAGGAGGCAAGGTAATCATTTCTGCAGATACAGGGTAGATGCTGAGGTGAAAGCATTTAGTTTCCACCTGCTGAGGACAGGATAAGTCACCATGGGCTAAAAGTGCATTGGGGAGACTTAAGTACAGAGGTAGGGGGTGGGAATTTATCTACTACTGATGAATTTTGTGGACCTTCACAGATTTCCCAAGGATTCAGGTGGGTTCTCACAGTTAAGAGCCACACGTTCAACTCTCCCAGGCTTAGCTGAAGATACCTTTTCAAAACGATTTCTTTTGAATGCAAACAGAGAGGCATTGTTTCATGAAAATGCAAAACACCTTGACTTGTCAAGGTTCAAAACCAACATCCTGTTTGTGAGAACAACTAAGACACTTCGATCAAAAAAAAAAAAAAAAAAAAAAAGAAATTTAAAGCTGCTATTAGCCCTGAGGTGTTTGTCTCAGATAACATACTATTAATATTATAATGATCAAATCCTTTGCATGTATAAACCAGTAATGAGTGTTTTTGAAATGTTTTCATGTTCCCTGTTGTGTAGAAACCTCACCAGTCAGGATTATTTTCCCCATCTGCTCAAAAAAGATGATGATCCTGTGCTGGCAGAAGGATTGGACTTGATGATCTCCAGAGGTCCCTTCCCATCCCTACCATTCTATGAGAAGTTCACACAAAGCTATCCAAAAAGCCAGGCCCCATATTCATCACTCGTGACAGAGACCAACCCACTGAGCTCTGTCACTACAGATTGTCAGAGATTTCTGGTAAAAATTGTATTTCATATTCTTTGGCAATTTCAGGTAATCGATAGACCTCTCGGTGGCTTCTGAACCAGTTTCTGATCACACCCTTAAAAACGAGTGCTTTGTAGCCCACCCTGTCACTGTCCACCTGGGAGTGGAGCCCATCTTTGCTCTAAACACTCATTTGGTGGATAAAGGTGGCAATGAACTGTCCTTCAGTGTTTTTTTTCCCCAGGGCAAACGTACCCATCTCCCCCAGCTTGCTCTTCTTGCACCAAGTGCCCTGACCACACTGCAGACTCCATCCTGACTGTCCATGGCTCTTGCACAGAGCACCCAAAACCAGACATGGAGGTCTGGATCTGTCCTCCTGAATGGCACCTGGAGGGAAATGACCACTTTTCTCCTGCTGCTGGCTATGCTCCGGCTCGGGCAGCCCAGACTGCAGTTGGCTTTCACCACCACAAGGCTGCAGCACTGCCTCATGTCACCTTTGGGGCCATCACATCCTCCTTTTGCAGCGATCATGCAGATGACACTGAGACATTGGATGAGGGAGAGCAGGGTCTGCTGGTAGAGCAGGTAGGAGGAGGAAAGAAGGAAAATAGACCATAAAAAACCACCCCCATGAAGTAAAACTTAAGGCACCATTTATTGGTTTTTACATCATCCTGTCAGCGTGACCTCTTTTTCAGGAGAGGGTCCAGAGGAGAGCAACGAGGCTGGTGAAGGCACTAGAAGAAAAGTCTTATGAGGAGAGGCTGAGGGAGCTGGGGCTTTTTAGCCTGGAGAAGAGGAGACTCAGGGGGGACCTTGTTGCTCTCTACGGCTACCTGAAGGGAGGTTGTAGTCAGGTTGGGATTGGGCTCTTCTCCCAGGCAGCTAGTGACAGGACGAGAGGCCATGGCCTGAAGCTGCACCAAGGGATGTTTCGGTTGGATATCAGGAAGCAATTCCTGACAGAGAGGGTGATCAGATATTGGAATGGCCTACCCAGGGAGGTGGGGGAGTCACCATCCCTAGATGTGATTAAAGAAAGGCTGAATGTGGCACACAGTGCCATGGTCTGGCCGATGTAGCCATGTTGGGTCATAGGCTGGACTTGATGATCTCAGAGGTCTTTTCCAGCCTCAGTAATTCTGTGATTCTGTGAAAACCACAGAAACCAAGTCTCACTTTTTTTCTTTTTTAAGGAAAACCCTTTTCTGCTGATTGATGCTGTTGATCAATATCAACTGAAGGGGAGTCAGGATCCTTTCAGGACCAAGAGCAATGGAGATCAGCAGAGTCTTTTAAATCATGCAAATGGGATAAATGCCAGTGGGAGAACTTCCCCTGGGCCTGGGCTGTGCCATCTCTCCTGCCTTAATTGTGAACCTCCATCTCCCTCTAATGGCTGCAGACCCCCAGGCATTGCCACCTGCCCTGAGGATGCTGGTGCCTGGGTTGAGCAAGGATGAAGAAGAGCTGGGTTTTTTAACAGACCTGGTATAAGAGAGGGATTGATCCCACCAGAGATAAATAGGATGGAGCTGCTTGCTCAGACCTTACCTCTCTTTTTCACTTATTTTCCCGGGGTTAGCGATTTACCAGACATTTAAATGAATTCTCACTCCCTATTGGATGCAAGATTCTTAATCCTGAAAGACTTCTGGTAACATCAGTCTCTCTTTTTTTACAGGCAAATCTATCAATTTATTAGAGAAATGAGTCTATAGAAATCCTGCTTGGCCTGTTTGGGATTCTCCAGAGGAAGCCAAGGGGATAGGAGCTGGTTTTCCTGCTGGGTTTTGGCTGAGCAGAGCGAGGAGGCAAAGTAGTGATGGGATGAGCTGCTGGGTCTCCCACTACACCTTTAGATGGTGTCAGAGAGCTTCTGCTTCCCAGTGCTACCTCAGGAGCACCTCCTGGGAGAGACTGTGGTGTGGGGTGCATTCAGAAGAGTATGGGCAGCAGGTCACGGGAGGTTCTCCTTCCTCTCTACTCTGCCCTAGAGAGGCCACCTCTAGAGTACTGCGTCCAGTTCTGGGCTGCCCAGAGAAGTTGTGGAGCAGTAATTATTCTGAACAGTTTTTAGAAATGGAAAATAAGTCAGACAGAGCAGGAATCCAGCTGCAACCTGAGTTTAATATGACTGGTACAACCAGTGAATATAATTGATCCCATAACAGTAAAAACTTTTCAGGGTGCAAACACCGTAACAGGCTTGTATTGATTTGAAGTTCAAAGCCTGAGCATCAGCTCAGAGTTACTTAAGGTCTTGCTAACATCTGTTCTGTTGCAGGAATAACTGAAGAGTGGTCAAAATAGAAGGTCAATGCACTCTACGAGTTTAGCATGGATACAATCGGGGGTAAAATAAGGCCAAAGCTTCTCTGGGGGGTAAGAATGGGAAGAGGGGGAAATAAAATAACCTCAGGTACAGAGCTTGCTGGTTTCACAATTACTTTTTTGATCTCTTTTACCAGAGCCATTTTGAAGCACAACGACTCTTCTTGGAGTGGCTCGACCTTTTCACTCCCGTTGTGTGATGCTGCGTCGAATGCTGGTTGGCCCGTGGGTAGAGGCACTTAGACTTGCTTAGGTGCTGTGTGGACGAACTCTTGTGCTTGGTTCCCTCCTTCAGCAGTGAGCATTTGACTGCCTGTTGTTGGGAGGAACGCTCCTTTATTCCCTGCCCGGGGGAGCACTTGGGAGCGTGTGATGGTGGCGGGGACTTGTTTATGCATGGCTGTGAGGAGTAGGTGGTGATGTACTCCTGTGTCGGGTAGCCCTTCATGCACTTCTGCAAGGGGAACTCCTTCACGTACTCCTGCATGAAGGGCTGTGCTGGGCACTTCTGCGGGGGGCACTCGGTGACTCCCCGAAGCGGCTGGGAATAGCCACTGGTCACCCCTTGCAGGGACCGGAGCTCTGTGCCGTACCGCTGTGATGAGCGCTTGGATATCTTCTGTGACCTGCATTCATCCTTGCATGAGGATGAGTACTTGATCCCACATGGTGGGTAGCGGAGTTTAGTTGGCTCTGGGCACCTGGGCGCACAAGGTGGGAGGCTCTTGGCCACACGCTTTTTCTCCAAGCAGCTGGTCTCACAGGGCTGGAAACCCTGAGTTGTGCTCAGCTTCACGCTGGGCTTCCTGCAGGGCAGGAGGCGAGTGGTCTCACAAAGCTCAGGGTACAGCAGGACACACTTCTGTACGTAGGGCTGGTAAGACAGCAGAGATGTCTGGTTCACGCTCGGCTGGGGGCACATGTAAGTGAAAGGTTGCGGGTGGCTTTGGCATGTCGGCATCGGGCTCTTGATGATGCTCAGTGGGTGGCATGTGGTGCTGCATGCGTCAGACCGGGGCATGCACTGCTGGATGCTTTCAGTGATACAGCCCGATCCTGGCAGGTACAGGCGTTTATACCAGTCCCCATAATAGTGCATGGTCACGGAGGGTGCTTATGCCTGGAAGAAACAGGAAAAAGGCAGACAGTTCACACAGCTCTTTTTTTATGATGCAGGACTCGGATCTTCACCACAGGCATCCCAACATGGCAAGCCCACAGCCTAGCTGTCCTGAAGGTCAGAGGCTCTCGGTGACTCAAGACCAGGCTGTGACTACCCAGGTAAGGAGAGAAGAGTCTGTTCTCATCTCATGTCCCCACACCCTTCTCTTAAGAGCCCAGAAATAATCAGGAATTAGAGACAGGCAAACTGGGCCGATTTCATGCCACCCTTCAAAGACCAGCTAAGTGTCCATCAAAGCACTTCACCAACAAGCAGTGGCATTATGACCTTCTGTCTTACTTCCTGGATACCTCCTATATCCCCACTGGGACATACTTTCAAGTTTATGTCCTGCAACACCCAAGCACCAGAGATGAAAGGCAAGCCAAGATTAAAGGTGTGTCCATTCTGTAATACCCAGGCGTGGCTGCAGCTCACACTGGCAAACCCAAGCTGTGGTTAAATGAGTTAGCTGATGGTTTGTGGAGAGGTTTGTGGCAGGACGGAGCTCAACACATAAGACCTGCCTGCCTGCAATTCATGGTCCCACAGGGGTCTGCTGGGCTGGCGCTGTGAAATTACAGGCTCTGAGCTTGCTACCATGGCATATTCTTTGCTGCCTTCACAAGCCTTGCAACCCCAGCTTCCTACTATTGTGTAGGCATCTTCCAGAAAAGAAAAAGAGGAAATACAACTGGGTTGTCACTAAGTATTTGGTGACACTATATCAGGAAAGGAGAAACCTCAGCTGGTGTTAACTGGTCACGTTTCATTGAGTTGAGAGGATTAAACCCATTTAAAGCAGCTTCCAGGCCTGAACTACAGTCACACCAAACTGTCGCGTCCTGGTTTTGTTATGGTAACCTGAAGACCCACTGTCAAAATGCCTGGCGGTGGAATCTCATCCTGGCAGCCCCTCTGCAAGCAGCAGGAAGGGGAGTTTAGCCAAGACTGCATCCCTGGGGAGGGGACAAGGTTGTACCATCAGGGGGTCCAGACTTTCCTCTTGAAACCACTATGAAAAGTCTCACTGCGCCTTGGCCCTGGTAGTCATAGGAGAAACCACCCCACTTCACTTCCATTCCAGAAAACACCAGTTTCAGCGAGTTTTCTCAGTTTTTAACAAGATTATTTTGAGCACAGCAGGCACTGGAAACACTGACATGTGAAAGGTTCTCTGAAAATGGGATTTTTTCATGTCAACATTGTTTGGAGATTAAGGCATATAATCAAATGACGGTAAAAAAGCTGCATTTTCTGAATGCCCCTAGTTCTGTCGGTAAGACATTTTATCTTCCAAAAGCCTATCACTGGGTCACTGTTAACAAGACCAATGCCATGTGTTACTATCGTTAGGAAAACTCATTATCACTACTACTATAATAATCATCGACTAATAAGAACAACCCATTGAATAACAATGATAGCAACTGATACCACTACATGTACAGTGCTCAAGTATCTGATGATGCTCATCAAGACAAAAAGTTGCTAGAGTAGGGAGTATTATTTGCTTCAAGGGGTTTGGGGTTTTTTTGTTTCTCGGACATTTTTATCATTGTCAGTCTAGACAGAAATTCTAACCTGTTCATACTTAGCTAGAGAGTCTCTAGACTTTCACTGAAGTTGGTCAGCTTCTTACCATCATCTGAAAAGCTGCTGAGTTTAAATTCTGTAAAACAGCAGCAAATTTCTCCAGGCCACCACATCCTTTAGAGGAGTAGCTTTTTTTTTTGCGTGCAGGCTCATATTGACTCCTGCCAGGATCGGGCCCTTTATGTAGCCAACAGCCTCTCTTGGACTAGAACTAACAGAAAGCATAGAAAAGCCCACAGATCCCACTCCTGACTTCACAGTCCAGCTGGAAGCACTTTCCCAAAATTCTTCAGTTTAGCACGGAGGAGATGCTCCAGCTGTTAAAGCCGCGCATGCCTGTGCTGAAGGCAGCATCCCCCAGAGGATGCTTCTCCCTGAGTACATAGGCAGGACCTCCACCTGCTCCGGTCACCCAGGAATAAAACATCATTTCAGGAGCTCCATGAAAAGACAGACTTACCCACTTCATCAGTGAGAACAACCGGAGAGAAGTGCCTGGGAGAGCCCCGCCACGGCAGAGCTTTTATAGGGTGAATAAGTGCCCTAGGGGAGTGAGGCGGTTTGTCTGAGCGATGCTCTAATTGCCTGCCAGCCCTGGCCGAGCCACGTGCAGCTTTGTGCCAGCGGGAATGGCTGTCCTTGCTCTGCGGGGTTGTCATCGCTGCCCCGCACTGCGGGAACATGTGTCTCAGTGGTGAGGGGGAACCTCCTGATACATCGTGGCTAAACCTGGAAAGCCTCTGGCAGGCCAAGGACACCTTCACGCTACCAATCCCCGTGCGTGGTGCCCAAGCATCCCCCGCCTGGCCATTGCCAACCCAGCCAAAATGCACTTCTCCACCCAGAAGTTGATAGTTGAGACTACCAAAGGTGGTCCTTAAGGGACTCCTCACGTCCATGGGAGCTGAGGGCAGAAGTCTCTTCAGTGCCTTTGAAAACACCATCCAGGAAGGACTCTCGACAACTTTTTGCAGACCATAATTACTGTGGCATGCAGACTTCCTTCACTTACACAGGGAACCCAGGGAAGAGATGGATGATTTGTGCTGAGAAAGCCTTGGGCCAAGGGCAAGACGGCTGCTAAAAAGGGCTTGCCTCAAAGTGAATAACCCGCTGAAAGAGGTGACGCTTTTCCGGCACAACAAAGGGGAGAAGGGTCGAGCGGGAACGTCGGGACAGCCCGGGGAAAAGCGGCTGAATCAAACCGGGCTCGTGTCCTGAAAACACAAATCACATTTCCTGCTCTGCTGCCCAGTGTGCGCACCCGTCATCCTTCCCTTTGTTCCCTGTTTATACTGTGAATAAACCCGAGGGAAAATTAACAGTGGTGTAAGCATAAGTGCCAACAGGGAATGCATTTTTGCATATTCAGATCTGCATAAGTGAAGGCCCTGGTATATATGTGTGTGTGTGTGTGTGTATATATATATATATACATATATAGGGGTTTTCTCCTCCTTTCATGTCAATCTGACACCCACGATTTGGGCTCCGGCACTCTGGGAATTCAGGTGTGGTCCCTCACATTGAAAGAAAAAGAGGTGAAGTAAGTTAACTTCTAATGGCGTAGGTGGAAAATTTCTCACTGGTACGGAAATATTTAAAAGGCGTTTTTAAGGCGCTTAAGGACATGGTTTATTGGTGGGCTTGGCAGTGCTGGGTTAACGGTTGGGCCTGATGATCTTTGGGATCTGTTCTAACCTAAACAATTCTATGATTTGAAGCAGAATATTGATCTCCAGCTTATGAACCACCAAGTAAATTTTCTATTTCTGTTTTCACCAGAAAATCCGGAAGCCTGAAAGTAGGTTTGCTATTTACATTTCTGATTTTCCAACTAAAAAAAAGTCACCCTTGGTATCACAGAAAAAAATACAGACAGAGTGCATGTTTTCCCAGTTATTGTCAACACCTCAAGAGCCACAAAACCTGATGGGCAGAATTTTTTCTCCAGGTTTATCTTCTTTTCCACAACCAAAGACAAAATCCTCGAATCCACCCTGGATTTCTTGAACCTTCATTGCGTTTCACTCCCCTGAACTACAACGCCCTTTTTTAATATCAAATGATCTGCCCCAAGATTTTAGGAATCAAGCAGGCGTCAGAGAGAAGGTAAACAGATTAATATAATTTTTATAAGCCCCATAAATACAGTTCCTGGGCAAGCTCCGGATCAAGTAGCCATCAAGTAACGCTAATATTCAGTTTAATGTTTCCAGTGCAGGTAGCAAAATATTAACCCCATGATAACATCGTGCCCTGTCATCCAAACGTTCTTAATTAGAACTAGAATTAAATAGAATTAAAAGTCCTTTCATCTCTGAGGGACGCACATGGGACATTGTTGTTGGGGGCTATTATTATTCACAATTAAGCACAGGGGAAACTGAGGCACATTGTATTGTGGTCACTTGATGGTGCAGCATGAGTCAGAGCCAGGCTCCATGGCAGTCGCCTCCAAAACAAGCCCCATGCTCTGGTGGCCACTCCATCCTTGTGAGATGAGGTCCACCCGGCCACCCACCACTCAGGAAGATTTTCCTAATGATTCCCTGGGTTCTGGCTCCTGTGGGAAAGCCACACCTCCTCAGAAGGCCACACCATCACTCATTTCTTGGTTTTAAAGGGGATTCAAAATGGGTTGTGAGAGCATCCCTGGCTCTGCAAGGTGGAAGGAAGTCCACGGCCACTGCTGCTCTTGCATGCTGCATCTCCAGGCCAAAGCATCACTGCTGGACATTCAGGAGAAGGTGTGAAAACATTCTGCACCCCATGAGCACTTTGGGGAAACTTCCAGATGCCACCACAACATCATGAAGTGCTCAGGTCTTGGCTTCCTCTTTGCCTTTAGAGGGCAGCCCGTGGCGGCATCCTAAGGTCATTGAGCTAGGGTGGAGCAGGGCAGGATGCAGGGCAGCGTCCCAGCCCTGGTTGCACCCTCCTCTTCACCTTGCAACACTTGTTTTTTGCCCTCCAAATACGCATGAGCTACTCAGCATGAGCTACTCCTCATTTTCCTAATGATAGGGCATATTACAGGATTTTCCTATTTTTTTTTTTTCAGACGGGAGTTCACTGTGTTTAATAAAGAAGAACCACTAGAGGGCAAAAAGACAAGACATTTCATCTGAGGTCAGGCAAGTATATTTATTTAAGTGTGTATATATATATGTATAATATAAATATACACATATATATAGTTTATTTTCAGTGCAGTGTACACATCTTCAGGCAGCGTAAAGAGTATAGTTAATTGCTTTTATAGCTCAAATACTGATAAAACAGTCGTGCTACAACCTTCAGTGCTATTTCAAAGACTTCCTTTTTGTTTTGAGTTGTGTTTTCGATATGATTTAAAGCAACCAAGTGGGTAAAAAAAACTTCTATGTATCAAGTTTCAGTAAGAACCAACCTCACCAAACCAGAAATCCCATCTCGCTGGGGGAACTCAGCATTTGGATTTCTGTCCACCTTCTGAAATGAAGGACATTGGAGTAGGATTCACATACCCTTTGCTTAGCAAATTGATGTTCACCTCCAAATCCACACGTGGAAACAGCTGGTTTGGAGAACTCGCAGCCTCCTGGAATCCGAGTTGACCTGAACATCACCTTCCAAGGCCAGGACTAAACCCGGAGTCAGGCACAGGGCAGCTCTTCACCAGCCACACTGCCAGTCCTCTTGATGCTGTCATGATCTAGACTCCTTAGACATTTGTATTTTTTTTCCCCATTATTTTTTTTTTCCCTTAAAAATCGCTATTCATTTCAGTTAGGTGAGAATTTAACAGCATCCCGCTAAACTCTGCCTTGTAGCAGATAAAGGTTCAAGCCACAAGGCACCTGGATGGCAGCCATGGAAATAGTATCATACCCTCGCCCAAAATATAGCTGAGCTACAGAAGAAGCCCCAAGAAAGAGAGATAAAGCAGTCTCAAGCAAGCAGTCTGCAGGTGGTGCGAGGAGATAAATAAGCCCTGCCCCAAAGCTGGACCTTGGTCTTTTTTCACTGATCTTCCTCTTCCTCCCCTCCTTTTTACCAGGGCCATTTGGATGCGGAGCAGTACTTTTTAGAGTGACTTGAAATTTTTACCCCACCTGTCTGACACTGCTGTGGGATGCACTTGGTGGCACACTGCTGTTGTGGGACGCACTTGGTCACACATTGCTGTGGGACACACTTGGTGGCACACTGTTGTGAGACACACTTGGTGGCACATTGCTGCTGTGGGACACACTTGGTGGCACACTGCTGTGGGACACACTTGGTGGCACATTGCTGCTGTGGGACACACGTGGTCACACAGTGCTGTGGGACACACTTGGTGGCACATTGCTGTGGGACACACTTGGTGGCACATTGCTGCTGTGGGACACACTTGGTGGCACACTGCTGTGGGACACACTTGGTGGCACATTGCTGCTGTGGGACACACGTGGTCACACAATGCTGTGGGACACACTTGGTGGCACA
>JANVCC010000050.1:144129-158713 GCA_025345505.1 Todiramphus chloris collaris | reverse complement strand
GAGACCCCTGTGCCAATCCCTGTTCCGTGCCCTGAACCTGCACCATGTGCCCAGGAGAAGCAACAGTGCAAGGAGACCCCTGTGCCAATCCCTGTTCAGTGCCCTGAACCTGCACCGTGTCCCCAGGAGATGAAGCAGTGCAAGGATATCCCTGTGCCCGCTCCATGCCCCCCAGAGAAGCAGGAATGCAAGGAGATCCCCATCCCAGTCCCCACTCCCAGCCCTGAGCCAGAGAAGTGCTTCCCCCCGGAGAAGTGCCCACCCATCGAGCAGCAGCAGGTGAAGCAGTCCCACCACTGGCCACCCATGCAGAAGTAACCTGCAGCTGACAAGGGAAGCCCCGAAGAGAGGAGACGACTACGTACCCAGACCACCTCCTCTCCCCGCATCGTTTTTCCACCAGCCTTTGATTCCCTGCAGAATTCCTGTTAAGAAGCACAGCTCCCAGCTCCCCACCCAGCTAACGCTACAGTCATCCCATACTAACAGCCAGATGCTAACTGACACCTCGGGACTGTCAATCGAAAAGAGGGCTTCAAGCGGCGTCTCAGGCAGGCGCGTTCAGCTTCCCAGACACCTGAATTTCTGCCCTTTCCCAACCATCCCACTGGCGTTTAGTGGCCCGGAGAGATACCAAAGAGCACAATGGCACACACCTGGCAGGGGTCATTATGCTAAATATGCAAATATAACCCAAATGCAATTAATTAGGGACCTCTAGGTCCTCTCTCTCTCTCTCTCCGGAACCACATGCTGCCCTCCCGGTTTTCATGCCTTCCCCCCCAGCTCCCTGCACGCCAACCTCGCACTTAGGGTTTTTTACCTAATAATAATAGGATTTGAGGTTAGTGCAGAACCTGCCGGTAAGGGGTTCTGCTCAACGGCAACCAGACTTCCCGAATCACGAATCCGCAGCACTGAAAGTTTTATGCAATTAAAAAATAAATAAGTAAAATCAAATAAATCCCTTGGGCTAGAGGAAATAGAAGATTTTTGACAAAAGAGCCATCATCTCTTAATTAGCGACTTAGCTGAATTGGTAGCAATCGGCGCTTTCCTCAGAGAGCTCACCTTGGGTTTTCTAGGATGTGTAAAAGAGCAGCTCAAGCTGAGGTTATTTATGGAAAATATACAGATAATTGAATCCAATCCAGACATGTTTTGAAATACATTAACCTCAGGCGTGGCTTCCATCTGCTAGACAGGATAAAGGAGGAAGCGTCCCCGGCGCTGTCTCAATTACACCCTGGCACACGTTTCACCACACGGCGTTGGTTGTGTATCTGTTTGGTACTTATCTCTAATTATTTTAGGCTGACATCGTATCCAGGATTTATTTCACTGTGAAAAGCAACAATAAAAATGAGTTTGAATACCAAGTTGTGGGGATTTTTAATAGCGTCTGCTTAAAAAGATGAAAAGGAGGCACAGTTTGCAACACAGCCAGTCCTTTCTTCGGCTCAAAGTGGGGTGAATCAGGGCTCAGAAACAGGAGTGCTCACAGGGAACCTAGGTCCACTGCTCCTCTCCATCTGCCCAGGTCACAGAACCTACAAGAGTCCCTGCACCGTGTCAGTCCACGGGCTGGCCAATAGCACTGACCCACCTCTGAGCAAGACACCCTGTCCCAGAGCATCACACGTGGCATCAGCTCATGCCGAACTGTCCCCATTTCCAAGCTGTTCCCACGGCTGAGCTGCCCCATTTAAATATATCCACAGCCACCCTCTGACCTTCAGCAGACGCGGGCAGGTTGTGAGCACAAGCAAACGAGTTTTTCCCACAGCTTGGATGAGCCAGGCACGATGCAATCGCACTTGTTTGGCCCCGTAGCTGTTAGATGGGTGTTAGATACGTCCAACCTCATCGTCTGATCACTGAGACACGCAGCTGCTGGTTTGCAGAGCAGGTTCACCTCAGTCTGCCAGACACCGATATCGCATCACGCAACAGCTTCTGTATTTGTGATTTTCCTCCTCTGCTCTGCCACACAGCTGACTGGAAACCAATCAGCCAAGCCAGTAGGTCCTGCTGGAAACATTCTGAATCCTCTGATTCTTTTAAAACAGAAACTCTTCCTTCTAAGTAAAAATCTTCCTTTCTATGTTAAAGACCTTCCAAAGGGTATTCCCCTCTCAGCACTAGCAGAGACTCTAAAACCACAACTAATTGTTTTGAAGAACCCACAGGAACAGACTTCAGAACACTCTACCCTCCAGAAAACTGATTTCCCCCAGGTTAGGACACAAACAACTTACCAGGTTGCCCTGAGGTGGGAAGCACATTGACCCTGAGCCACTTCTGACACACAGGCAGCAGCTCTGCCCCCAAGTACCCTGAATTTAAGTGGTTTTCTTTCAATAAATTGATGTTTTCTGTCTTGTTTTCTCTAAACATTTCACATTTCTGGTCTACTTGGTCAGCATATTAATAGTTGGCGGTTTTGGGAATTTATCTGAAATAAAAATATGAACAAATAATTCCTCAGGAAAAATGAAGGCAAATGTGCCTGGGCCCCTGTGTGTACGTGTCTTATATACAAGTGTTTTGTTAAAGGTAATTCTTCAGCTAATAAAAGAAAGCAAAGAGAGAATGAATGACATTGGACTAGTGAAAATACCAGGGAGCAAGTAATGAGGTCACTTATTTTATTGTAGCATGTGCCAAATTAAAGATCAGAAGAAAATTGCCCCACAATTTTAATCTTTTTTTTTTTTATAGTAGAGGATGAATAAATCCAGGTTAACTAATCGTATGACTTTGTAATGTAATTTCTGCTCACAAGCAATATCAGCATACTGCACATTTCCAGCTATTCCAGAGCCAGCAGGTAGGAGGAGAGCTTGGAAATCAGCATTTGCATCTTCCATGGCGATTTCGATTTGCAGCCGTTGCTACCAGTGCTACTTCTGCTTTGGGCATTGCTGCTGCTGCTGCTGCGGGATGCTCTTCACAGGACACTTGACCTGCCCGCTGGGGGCTTGGCATTGCTCCACACTCTTTGGAGCACACTTCTCCTGGCATTTGGAGGGTATTTGCTGCTGCTGCTTCTGCTGGTGGGAAGACATCTTTGCAAAGCCTGGAAGAAAACCACAGTGCCATTTGAGTTACTTTAAGCCCTATATGCTTCTCCTTTCCAGATATAAGGCTTTGTTGGTTCTTCAGCTTTGACATCAAACCAACAATGAGGAGCCTTTAAGAGAGTTAATCTTATGATCAGAAACACATAAAAGAAACCCCTTGGAAATCCTTAAGTACGCTACTGTTCAGACCAGATTTGTGTTGGTGACTCCAGTTTGCTGTAGTTGCCCCAGATGGCTTCTCCAGGCTCACATCACAGTGAGCCTCTGTGGAGATCAGCCCCCGGTGAGGCCTCAGGGCATAACTGTAGATCAGCATAAACAAATATATAAGAGGGAAGCACCAGCCTAATGCAGTTGTGATCCAAACAGGTCAATGGCTACAGAGTTGGAAAGAAAAAACCACGAGAAGGGTTTTCCTTCTTTCCCTCAGCTTGCTGTTTTCTGAAAGTTACAACTTTGACAAGCTAAAGAGTGAGACAAATTTTAATGAAAAAGCATTTAGTTCAAGAAGAACCTCAGAGCAACATTTAGAACTCAAAGAGGGGCAAAAAGCTGGTGACTGAAATGTATTGAAAATGGTTCTGAAATAGAAAGCTCATTTGATAACTATCCCTTCCAGCAGCAGCCACATCTCTGCTTAGTTCGTTGAGAGCCTCAGATCAGGAACCATGTCTCTGGTGTTGACCTGTCCTCCTGCTCAGTGGTGATAGGGTTTTATGCAAAGAAGTGAAACTCAGAGCCCTGAAGACCCAGGAGACTGCAGGATCAGCCCAGGGCTGCTCGGTGGATGCAAAACAAGCTGCTGGTAGATGCCAGCCTTTGGTAGCTGATACTCAATATTGAATGGTTATCCACAAGGATTCTTATCAGTTGGGAAAAAGCTATGAGGGTTGACAAGAGTTTGCTGATCCAGAGTCAGCAAAGCCACTGTCTGGAGCCTCAGAAACTCTTGAAATAACATAATACACCTTTCACCTGCATGAAGGTGAAATTTCCAGGGAAAGGAGCTGAAACTGCTACCAGAGAAATAAAACAAAGCAAAAACTAGCCTGTCTACCAAGAACAGAGTACCAGAAAACCCCACCAATAGATGCCAGCATGGGCAGAAAGACTCACCTGGTATCTCCTGCTACAAGAAGAAGGAAAGAAGCCACTCAGGTTAAGGAGCCTCCTCAACGGGAGGCTTTTATATGCTTTCAGAAGTCAGCCCCAGGAGCTGATGACAACAGATTAACTTGATGACCAGAATCTTTCACAACCAGAACCTGCTCCACTGACACCTCCATATACCTGGACCTCAGTCAAGGTCTGTGAGAGATGCCTCCTCTTTCAGGTGCGGGGGATTTGTTGTTTTTAATGCAAGGCACACCCAATCGTGTAATAACTGGCTAATTTATTAATTATTCACCTTGTCTCAATCGTCGGCAAAGATCCCACAACTCAACTCAGATTTGACAGATGTCTCAGATCCGCTCCAGAGGAAGAAGAACATGTCTGCATAAAGTTTCAGTACTTCCTGAGAGTTTTCTCTGTGATCAGCAGGACAGATCCCCAGCTGGAATAAATCTGAGTGGGGTGGGAGAGGTTTGTGGGCTGCATCCAAGCTCCTGGGAAAGGCAGCATGTCTGTGTTTGACAGTTTGTCTTTTCTGGGTTTTGCTTCTGCCTTTCTCTATTTTCCTTCTCCAAAAGGGGAATGAAACACTTTATGTTACCAAGAAACTAGTACCCTTTCCCCTTTTTTTGTCTTGCACGTTCACATAGCTTTTAACTGAAGCAACAAAAACTTCTTCTTTACAAACACTGAGTTTGGTCTCCTGAAGTTGTGGCAGAACTTCTTTTTTTTAATGGAGGTAGATATGTGTTTCAGAAAAATGCTTTGAAATTTTTCCAAGGAAGGAACAGTAAAAAAGTTTCAATTGAAACATTGTCTCCAGCTCTAATGGAAAAGGAAGCTCAAGCCTCCCTTGAGTTGTCCTCAATGCTATGCCCTGTGGGGTCATATTCATCCCCATGAATGACAGCTCGGTCTCCATTACAGACGTGTGATGCATGGAGCGATGGTGGACATGGCTTCCACTGGGTGTAGGAGAGCAGAAGGTACTAATGGCAACAACATCACCCCATAGCTTAACATCCCTCACTCATGCCAGATTTACCAAGGGTCTTAATGACCCTGAGGTTGACATGGTCCACATGTCACAAATCTGTTGTTAATATCTAGGGAATCTCAGCAATGCCGAGAAGTGACCACAGGCACATTGGGGAGCGGTGTGTCAGGGCTTGTGCAACACCTTTTCCTACAGGTGTGGGAAGCGTGATGAGCACAAACCAATAGGTCCCTGGTGCCACTTCCCCTGGGCTTTGTGGAGCTGTGTGCTCCTGACCATGGTTACCCCACCTGGTGCAATACTTGCAGAGGAGAGGGAGAGGAGAGGAGCCTTAAAATGACTAAGGTTGCTGATAGAGCTGGACGAATACGCTTGGAAGTCAGTCATAGGTGACTAACCTGTGGGATGGATCTCATGATGAGATGCATATGACTTCTTGACTAAGCCTTTTTACATGCCTGGAAGTGGGCATTGATGTGACACGTGTGGCAGCAGCCACAGGCAAAGCTCGTTGCTGCATCCCCGAAGGTCTGCATCCCACCACGCCAATTAGAGGTGCATGTTCCTGGTCTTCCCCACCATTTTTGTGCTGTTGGGTTGTGCTTTCAGCTACACGAGCCGAAAGGCGTGCTCAGGTGTAGAATTTGTTTGCCTAACTGAGACATGTTTTGCTTGCGATTTATTCCTGTTGGATGGTGTCACCTTTTGGTGTTGACAGAAAGGGCACAAAAAGGAATCTGCTGTCAAGATCTACACCTGCACACAAGGTTTCATTAAAAGCTGATTTGGTAACCATGTTTACACACACCTAAATATAACTCTTTTCTTCTCCAGATTAGATATTCCCCACCCTTGCCATAATGATACGGTAGGTGGATAGCAATTCTCCACAATCCAGACATGGAAATTGCGTGGCCGTCACAGACACAGAGGTAAGCAAGTCACATGCACAGCGTGGAAGACAATGGGAGCATTGTCCCTGAAACTTGGCATCCCCATGGGTCCAGTGTCCCTCCGGACGATGGGCCTCCTCCAGCTTCCAAATGATGACTCCAATTAAAGAAGGTGCATTTGTAAGTGAATTAAAATATTATTGCCAGATGTTAAGGAACCCAAAACGCCAACAGCTCTCACAGTCTGGGATGTGACTTCTCGCGGCAGATGGGGAACAGAGAGATAACAAGAGCGAGACCTGCCCAAAGCCACGTGAAGTATCTGCAGCAAACCTGGGAGCAAAACTGCAGTCGTGCAGGGCTTGAACCTGTTCCTGAGCCACAAAAAGGTTCATCTCCTGCAGCCAAATCCCCTGCTTTCCATATTGTTCAGTGAGGTTCAGGGGAAGAATTCATCATAAATACCATTTTTGTCCCCATCAGAATGCTTTGAAGAAATAACTAAAATCCCAGCAAGAAAGTTTCAATTCTTTCTTACTTCAATTTGGGGCTTTTCTTCCACATAAATTTACCTTTTAACAGTTTCTAAGATTTGCCTCCAAAATCCAGAGATATAAAGATCAAAATTCTATCATTAATAAAAGTGAAAATTAAATTTCTATCTATCATTATTTTCACTCGGGTTTTGGGGTTATTTTTTTGTATCTGTCAGAAAAGTGCTGACTGGATGAAGCTTTGCTTAGATGTTACAACGCTTTCCCTTCAGGCACAAAACTTCCACAACCAGAGCAGATTTAGTTTAAAATGAAAATTGAAGGAAGATGTTCTTGGGTCTGAAGATGTGGAAATGGGGAGATGAAAGAAAGACAGGAGACACACGATGCCATCAATGGTCAACTTTTATTGCTGCACACAGACATTCAAAGATAAGAAGACAAGCATTCAAAGATGGGAACTAAAGAATAGAAGCAGAGACATCTTCCAACAACTGCCTATGGCACAACCATTGCTAAAGGACTTCCCAAGATGCCCAGCAGTAGAATATTGGTCAACTGCAGTTACCAAGAAAAAGGTGCTGAGATAACAGTAGCAGAAGTATCACAGGAGGTAAAGACACAGGCTAAAAACACTCAGAGAAATATTTTCCAAGACAAATTGAGCGTGGGGTAGCCAGGAGAGATCTCTGTCCATTGCAGATGGGTCGGTAACTTGGTTTTCATTCCGTGGATGCTCATGAGCCTGTGGATGTGGAGGCTCACGTGTAGAGGTGATCAGCACGGGCGAGTGCAGACGGTGCCGCACGGCTCCAGGCACACGGTCTCACAGGAATCAACGCACTTGGTGGTACACACCTCCACACACTGGGGTGGGCAGGGCTCCACACACTTGGTGACACAGGGTTCCACGCACTGGGCTGGGCACGGCTTGACGCAGACATCGATGCACTTAGGGGGGCAAACCTCCACGCACTGGGTGGAACAAGGCTCCACGCACTGGGTGCTGCAGGAGGTGGTGCACTGGGTGGCACAGGGAGTCGGGCAGACCTCCACGCAGGGGGTGCACTGGGCGGGACAAGGCTCCACGCACTGGGTGCTGCAAGAGGTGGTGCACTGGGTGGCACAGGGGGTCGCGCAGACCTCCACGCAGGGAGCGGGGCAGGGCTCCACGCAGACGGTCTTGCAGGGCTCCACGCAGACGGTCTTGCAGGGCTCCACGCACTTAGCACATTTCTGCAGGCAAATGGGAGGGGGCAGGCAGGGCTGCTTGCACTGCTCGTAGTAGGACATCCTTCCGAGGTGCTGGTAAAGCTGAAGAGAGAGAGATAAAAAGAGAGATACAAAATCAGGACACTCAGCCTTTCTTCTCGAGCCACAGATCACAACCTGAGCGCTTGCAACAGTTTGCTGATGGACTGGGAAAAGGACTGTTAGGAAAAAGGGCACGCGTGGATGATTTCTGCATTCAGACACATGCAACTAACACCACATGGTTATTCCTTCCTTTCTTGGGAAGCTGGAAGCATCGCTGTCAGGAAGACTAGAGCCATACACCCTGACTTTTGCAGAACTGCCCACAGTTAAACTTTGCAGAAGCCATATCATGAAAATATCTCATTTCCTTATTTACTTAATTAAATCCACAGATGTTCCAAGGCCTATCTTTTGCTCATCACTTCTCCAGCTCCTCACGCACACCATGGAGCACATCCCCCTTTGGGTAGATGTTGAGCTGCTAATGACCGAGGATAAAGCTCAAAGGCCACAAATCCCAAGGTGATCCCAAATCCACGTATCATGGAATGTCACTGGGGTTGTATTACAGTTTATGGGCTCATTCTTTCACAAGAGAAGAGTTGGCCCAGAGGTTGCAGCTCCTATTTCCAACTCATTTTCGCATCTTGACTTCTCCCAGATGTCTCCTGCAGCCTTGCCCTCAGGTATTTTGCAGCTTCCTACTTTCAGATTAATGCTTCTTCCCACCCGTCCCTTTTGAAGTCCTCTGCAGCAGCCACTAATTTATTTAATTTCCAGTCTTAATGAGGTATGAGGAAAAAAAAAAAATTAACAAAGATAGAATATGAAGGAGGATGAGAGACAGTGACAGTTTCTGAAGAGGTGACAGGACATTTGTAAGCTACTTAAGGAAGAGCAGATTCTAAATAAGAGTTGAACATCCTCTCCCCCATCCCAGGACGAGTCCTGGAACAGAAATATCAGAAGCAAAGCTCTCCTGTGACCAATACATTCTCTTGACCAGACCAACGTAGTGACACAGCCATCGCGTTAGTCCCTGATAAATCCAAGAGAGACTTACCAGTTCACCAATGCAGGTGAGTGCAGGAGAAGCCAAAATGAACTGGTGTGAGCATCAAAATGCAAACCTTTTTATATGGCTTGCGTGGCGTCATCTCCGGAAACACGGGAGCCCAGGGGGATGGACACCTGACCACTAACTACCTGAACAGGCTCCACCTAGACATGCTTTACATATTTGTTCACATCCTAATTTTTGATGGAAACCCTCTTCCAGGAAAAACATGTGATCCTGAGCAAATTCTGCTTCTACCTCCTACTCGCATCATGTGGTTCCCAAAGGGAATGACACAGTCATTAAAAAAAAATCAAACACTGGATTAATTGCTTTTCAAAAAAAAAAATGGTTCCATACACTTGGAGATTTTCATCTCCTTATTTCCATAAATGCCTCAATGATACCTTAGGCCTGGGTTGTTTGGGTTTTTTCAATGAATAGCAGTTATTAGGGAAGACAGGCAATTGATCTGATTTACTCTGAGAAATATCATGTCCTAATTCTCATGGTAAGAAACAGCTAATCCTAGGGTGGGCCACCAGCAATTCCACAACCTCTGGAGGTAACTCTTCCTTTAATATTTTATCAACCTCTTCTTTTAATATCTGATTAACCTGTTTCTTTAATATCTTATTAATCCCTACATACATCCAACCCATCCCTCTCCACCCTCTGTTAACTCCTCATGCTTGGAAGTACCAATGGGGACACAACTCCAGTTGTCTTAGGACCTCTTTAAGCCATTCAGAGCAAAGTAAAAGGGTACTTCTTTAAAAGGAATTTTTTCAGTGCCAGAGCAGGGTAAAGGGCCTTGTTCACGTGGGATTTAACCCACGTGGACATGTTCCTGTGCAACCTCCCCTGGTTGAACCTGCTTTGGCAAGGAGGTTAGATGAGATGATCTCCAGAAGTCCCTTCCAACCCAAACCATTATGTGCTTGTGTGATTGAAGCCTTTTGCTGATCGTGGTATCTCGCTCTCAGCACAGAAAATCTCTGAGATTGCTCTGAGATGTTCCAATCACGGAAGTGGAATGTGATCATCAGACTACAGTTTGGTGGCCAAATTCCCCCATGAGCTCACTTACAGAAATGCTAAACGGGGGAAGAAAAAAAACCAAACAACCAACCTGTTCAGCATGAGCAGTGCATCCTGTTTACACTGGAAACCAGGAATCCCGCTGGAGAATGGCAGGCACAGGCACTAGTTTCAATTCCAGTTTACATGGCCAAACTGGAATTCCTGTCAGAAGCTCATCATGTGAGCACCATCATGGATTTTCAACTGCTCTTGACATCATCCCAGCAGCACCTCATGGTTCGTTCAGTCTTTCCACTCCTCTTCCGTTGCTGGACAGACTCGGTGCATCATCTGCTGCTTCTCTCCCTGAATCTCATAGTGCCGCACTGGAGGCTTTTAGGGATGGTAGGAGGAAACAGGGTCTTGTACAGTGTACTTTGCTTGGACACCTGCTCCGGGGTGAGGAGAAACACCCATGACTGCAGCAAACAGACCCTGCAGATTGTAAAATGAACAGAGAGGAACAAGCTCAGATTTAGGTGGCTAATGTTTTGTCAGATTAATCTTAAAATTAATTAAAAACCCAGACAGGTTTGGGTGGGAAGGGACCTTTAAAGCTCCTCTGGTCCAACCCTCCTGCATGGAGCAGGGCCATCTGCAACCATAGCAGTTTGCTCAGAGCCCCAGCCAACCTCACCTGCAATGGTGCCAGGGATGGGGCATCAACCACCTCTCAGGGCAACCTGGGCCAGGGTCTCACCTCACCACCCTCAGCATCACAAATTTCTTCCTCCTCTCCCTCTTTCCTTGAGCTAACCTGCTGGGTGGTGCTGAGCAAGCATCTTCCAGGACTTCTAGGTCCTCTCACAGCAGCAGTGTCCAACATTTACCTTGCTGTGGAGGTTCTCACAGTCCGGTTTGTACAGTTCTTCATGCTTTCCTAGGGCTCCAGGCTCAACCTCTAAAACCAATGCTGAGGACCGGTCCTACACCTCCCTTTCTACAGGGGGTTATTGTATAACCTGTGGTTATATTTGATTAGCAAGAAATTTTAACGACTTCGAAGAGAAATAGACATTTTAGGAGATATAAATTGATCTGCATTCGTAATATGTGGGAACATCACAGGGTGGGACTATTGCTCTTAATTGACAGTTATTTGTGGGTCTCTATTACATTTATGAGCAATTTGGTCATTTGGCTGATCACATTAAAGTCACAGTGAGTCAGGACCCCACCACAACATCCTTTCATGGCCATCCTCCTCAACAAAAAAGAAAAAAAGCTGAAATGGAGTGATTCTTCCAAATCTGACACTTTTGGCACCTCTTTCATTAAATGCCACGCGTTGAGGTCTCTTGCAAAACCAGGGGCTGGTGTGATGGGCAGTGCTTTGATGATTAGAGCACAACAGAGTACAAACCTGAACCAGAAGAAGTTTCTGGGGCCCAGGAGGAGGCAGATTCCCCTACCCAGAGGTTTGCCTGGTTCTGCAGAAGAGGAGCCCCCTGAGCACTGTGTTCTGATGCTTATATTTCTGAAAAACTCAGTGAAAAAGAACAGGCTTAACATTTTTGGCTCCTGATAATACAAGAGAGACTTTGTATTTTACCACCAAAGATGGAGGGACACCAAGACTGGAACAATTTCCCTACAGCTATACAAATTTTCCCTGCAGACATGAAACTGCCAGGGAGACGTAACTGGTAACATCAATACAGACTGGGCAGATGTCACAATTTTTGATGGAAACATCTAAAAATTATTTTAATTTTTTTTCCCCTCTGAGAAACTCTTTGGATATGCACCATTTGGGGCTGTTCGGCTGGATTTTTGCTAGGAAAAAAACAAACCAAAACAAAACATGCCACTATGTCATAAACTGCTGAACACTTGGCTTTAAAAATATGATACCTCAGGATTTCTTTGTATCACTTGGTTTACTTGAAAGCTTCTTCAAGAAGCCTTCTTCTTCAGTGGCTTCCTGTGTTGGTCGGCATCAGAGAGCTCATTTTGCTGCTATGCAGCAACCCATGGAGTCCACAGTTTGGAGAGCAAAGTGTTTTCCCAGAAATCAAGGATTCTCCCCAAATTCCCATACCATTCTTCTGCATTTTGTTGCAATTAAAGTCCTGGGCTTCATTACACCCGACTTTCCCCTCTCATCATCCCCTACCACAACCACCCATGGATGGTGCGAGGGTGTGATCCAGCAGCGAGGGCAGCTTCCAGGTGGAGCTGGACTCCACGTTGCTGGTCCATCCTCACTCTGAGGTCGCATAGCTGAGCTGCCAGGAGGCTGAGTGGAAACTGCAATTAGCCTCCCATGAAAACAAGTGGCTTTGTCTAGTCCATGCCCGAGGGACTATTTGATTGAGTGATGAAATCATTACTTCTGGGGCAGAGAGGAACCCAAATACGGCACTATCCACTTCTTTTCCTGTTTACTCAGGAAGGTGACTGCTCCATGAAGAATGATAAGTGGGCATCTGAAGGTAATTAAATCTGCAAAAGAGGAACTAGCTGCAGCTATGAAAAATCATCTCATCTGCTTTATCTTTTGCCTTCTGACACGTGCAGTGCCACATCCATTGGGCATGATCTACCATAGGCCATAGAATCGTTTGGGTTGGAAGAGACCTTGGAGCTCATGGAGGCCAAGTGTTCCCCCTGCACTGCCAGGGCACCACTAACCCATGTCCCTCAGCACCACAGCTCCACATGGGGCTTGGAAACCCCTCCAGGGATCACAGGGACTCCACCACTACCCTGAGCAGCCTGGGCCAGACCTGGACAACCCTCAAGGGGAAGAAATTGTTCCTCAGCTCCAACCTAAACCTCCCGTGGTGCAATGTGAGCCTGTTATACCTTGTTCTACCACTAGATCCTTGGGAGAAGAGACCAACCCCCACCTGGTTCCAACCTCCTTTCAGGAGAAGGCTCAGGGGATTCTTCCTTCACTCTTCCAATGCCCTCAGTGTTCATGGGATCCTCCAAGATCTGGCAAACACCCCTACCCTGAAGTTTGCAGAGAATTTCACACTTAGGTTTCATCCCACCTATGATATACAAAGAGACAGAGAAGCCCAAGAGTGAGTTCTAACATATAAAAAACAAAACAAAACAAAGACATGAGAATAGTCCCATTCCCACCCATGCCAGACCTGACCAAACCCCAGCTCCTGGCCTCAGACTCCTCTACTAGCAGAATTGAGACAGTGATAATTGCAGGTGAGTCACTAGCCAAGTGCTCTGGGGCATCTTTAAAGAGCAAGCCAGTGGGTGCTGGCAGACAGAGCTGCACCCACGTCTGCCGGGCTGCCCTCCCTGAAGTCTGGCTCCTCCTCTCTCCTCCCTTCCACAACTTCTGCAATGCCCTGTCCCACTCTGCACCACCTCTACTCTGGAAACCTCCAGAGCACAACCCTTGGCTTGTGCAACAGGGTGACTTTGAGTCCCTGAGGTTGTTCCTTACTCCCAGGTGAGCAGCATTCACTTGGGTGTCAACAGAATGGGGCCAGACTCAGAGGTGCCCAGTGACAGGACAAGAAGCAGCAGGCACAATCTGAGCAGGAGGAGAAAGTTCTTTGGTGTGAGGGTGTCAGAGCCTGGCTCAGGCTGCCCAGAGAGGCTGTGGAGTCTCCTTCTCTGCAGAGATTCCCACCCCACCTGGACAAAGGGACCCTGGGCCCCCTGCTCTGGGTGACCCTGCTGGATGGAGCAGGGGGGCGGCACCAGATGATCTCCAGAGGTCTCTTCCAACCCTACCACGCTGGGAGTCTGAGGGGAAGGAAAAGCAAAGGAGACCCTTGCAGACAGCTGATGCCAAGATAAATTTTTTAATATTGCTTCATAGAAAAACAAAAAAAAAAAGGAGAAAGTGACAAGAAAGGATAAACAGGGAAATTCCTCCCTCCACATCAGTGCAAAGAAGAATTACAGAATCTCTCTCCCAGGCAATATTCCCAGGGGCGCAAAATCCATAAGCTACACGTTACAAGGAAAGACGTTGATCTTGAGGTAAATGCAGCAGAAAAGCTGCAGAACATGAGGAGAACCATTGGAGGACTTACTCTTCCTAGGATGGGAAGGGCACTAGGAAAGCAAAGATGTGAGGAAGATGTTGTCAGTTTTCTGGGATCTGCAAACCGTTTTCATTTTTTAGCTTTTGGAGACTCCAAAGGGAAAAGTGGGGTCCTCTTGCAGGTCCCATGACAGCAGCCCCAACACGTTGCTCCTCAAGGAGCCTGTCTGCAGATATCCGCACACCGGATGGAGCAGCGCTGGCCACAGGCTGGGGTGCAAACGCCCACGCACTGTGGGGTGGCTTGGGTCACGCAGGCGGTGGGACAGGACTCCACGCACTTCGTAACAGCCTGGACACCCCTGCAGCAGGGATCTACACATCTGGTGGTGGTGCACTTGGTCACCTGCTCACAGCAGGGATCTACACATCTGGTGGTGGTGCACTTGGTCACCTGCTCGCAGCAGGGATCTACACATCTGGTGGCGCACTGGGTGACCTCCTTGCAGCAGGGATCTACACATCTGGTGGTGCACTTGGTCACCTGCTCGCAACAGGGATCTACACATCTGGTGGTGCACTTGGTCACCTTCTCACAGCAGGGATCTACACATCTGGTGGCGCACTGGGTCACTTCCTTGCA
>JANVCC010000050.1:120848-143645 GCA_025345505.1 Todiramphus chloris collaris | reverse complement strand
TCTTGCAGCAGGGATCTACACATCTGGTGGTGCACTGGGTGACCTCCCTGCAGCACGGGTCCACACACGTGGTGGTGCACTTGTCCACCTCCTTGCAGCAGGAATCTTCACATCTGGTGGTGCACTTGGTCACTTCCTCGCAGCACGAATCTTTACATCTGGTGGCACACTCGGTGACTTTGTAGCAGCATGGGTTCACACGTGTGGTCAGGCACTTGGTGGCCTCCTCACAGCGTGGGGGCACACAGGTGGGGATGCCAAGGCAGTACTGAGCCAGGCACTTGGCAGACTGTGTCGCACCAAGATTACCCAGGTTCACGAAGGTGGTGGTGCCCCGACGAAGCCCAGCATAGCAGCAGGGATCCCAGTACAGAGGCCGGCACTGGACGTTTCTGAGAGCTCCACAGGGATCCTCACACTTCTTCACGGGAAAACTCCTCACCACGACGGTGGGAGGTGGAAGGCAGAGCTGTCTCAGTTGGAAACCATTTTGGTGACACATCTTGGAGGGAGGGATAAAGTCTGAAAGCAGGAAAGGAAGATATGTTGTGGAAAACAAAGACATTCAGCTTTCACAAGGGTATTTTATATGCTGAGCTAAACTATACTTTCTTTTTTTCTTTTTCTTTTTTTTTTTCCCCCAGCAGAATACTGAACAATATACTTGGAAAACAGGCCAAAATCCACAGCAGGGCATTAACACCACATGAAAGTATTGTAGACAATTTTGTAGCTACTGGCTGCACATCTACTTCAAACAGCTTCTTCTCAAAACAGGCAAGAGAAGTGGTGTCATTTGGACCCCACTAGATTATGTCTGAAGTCATGACAGCACCACCCGTCCACAGCATGCCTTGGTATGGGGTTCACTCTTTGACGTTACTTCCCTATATCCACCAGTAAAGGTGGAACACTTCTGATAGTCCCCTGTCCGTGCTCAGATCCTCACCTAGAGGAAACGAATGGAAGTTCCACGCTGGAAAACTTCCACGGGGAAAGGCACTGACACTCCCAGTGCAGCTCTTTCCCACCTCTCCCACAGAAGTCCTTCCAGCTCTTCTCATCCAGATTTCCTCCCAGGCATTGCCTACCCCTGCAGCCTGCATGTCTCCTCATCTTATCTTCCCTCCCACTTTTTTCCCTTTGAAGTCCCAGACTTGCCTTTTGATCTCTCTCAAACCCAATAATTTCCTGGTTAAAACAGGGCACCAATGTCACTGGGGAAAGAGAGAGGCTAGTCCACTCTCAACTCCGCTGAGATGCACCTCAATGGAGAACACTCAGCAGCTGCAAAACCTACAGCGACTGAAGCCTGGTAGAAGATGGGATGAATATGTACCCTCAGCTGAGCCGCTTGATAAGTACTGCACACAAATCTTGCTAAGCAGAAGCCTCCTAACTCACTTCTAACCCCAGCCACTATATTACTTCCCAGGAAGCCAAGAGAGACTTACCCAGTTCACCACCAGCAACTACCAAATGAAACCAAAATGGCTTGAGAAACACTCCCAATATGAACCCTTTTATATGATTTCAGTGTCCGTGTCCCCGGAAGTGAGACACTTCAGGGGTATGGAAATCTAATTTTTAATAATCCAGCCCTGCTCCTCCTCCAATCCTTCAATTACTTGCTAACATTATAATTTTAATGAAGCCCAGCCATTGAGGTGGGACATGCAACACTATGCTGCCTGCAAGCTGGAATTCTTGATCCGCATATTTCCTTTGGGGGATGGAGAACAAAGAGATGATGATACAGCCTGGAAACAATCCCCCTCGGGATTAAACTTCATTTTGCTAACACTGAATTTGGTACTTCTTTTTTTTTGTTGTTTTTGCACCTTCCCCTGAGTCAACCACAGGGATCGGGATTACAGATGGGGCAGGACTCTGTCAGTGGCTTTGCGCTGCTCTACTGGGCCAGTCTGATCACTCTTCGAGCGCACAAACTCCCTCCTACCAAGCATTTTATTCCCAAATAATCTGGTCAAAACTTCCCTTGTTGCAACTTGCAGACATTGCCTCTCACCCCATCTCTGGGCACCTCTGAGAAGAGCTTCTCCGTTACCTTTTAGACAGCTGGAAGGGGCCCCAAGATCTCCCTTAAGTCTTTTCCTTTCCAGGGTCCTGCAGCCTCTCCCCATCCATCATCTCCTCCAGGTCCCTGGATCACGTTGGTCTCCACTGGCTTCACTCCAGTTTGTTGGAGACTGTCTTGGACGGTGGGCCCCAAATTGGACACAGTGTTCAGATGTGGTCTCACATGTGCCAGAAGGAGGGGAGCACTGACCCTCCCTGGAACTGCTGGTGCTCACTGGAGGGTGCAGCCCAGGACATGGGAGAACCCAAGTTTTCTAGGAAGCTTCGTAACATCTCTGCTCCTCAACCAAGTGTAGTATGTCAGCGTGACCAAGATCTGTTGTGTATTTTGGCAGTTGGGCCACCAGGAAAGGCTTGACGCTGTCTTAACATCTTCAACGTCACTTAGGCTCCATCCAGGACTTCTCCTGGTGTTGGCCCATCTCTAATGCAGTGATGATCTGGGGTGATGAACCATCTTGTGTTTGGTGCTCTGACCACAGTGTCCGTGGTAGTGGCTGGTTTTGCTTTGCTGTGCATGTTTCTATCATTTAGGAGGCTAAACCAAGACTGACACCCACCGTTCACGACAGAGAGTGAGCCGTGTGGAAGCTGGAGTCGCCGCTTTCTGCTCGCCCCAACAAGGGTCAGGTCCTTGTCTGGAAAATCCCTTATTATAAGAGAGAACAGGGAGCCAACGAGTGCACTGCCTGCATGAGATCAAAGGCTCTGAAACTTCCTTCTCTGCTCGCTCCAAACTAGTCTTGAGTGACATGGTGACACAAGCATCGAACCAGAATTACTTGCACGGAGAGACGAGGGCATATATCATCCGGAGACAAAGGTGTGTTCTCGTGTCTGCACGCTCTTCTCCCTTTAAATGTGCATGTCCATGCTGCTGAGCACCGTGGTGTCCAACACAGTGGTTTTTGGTTATTTAAATTGAAATAAATACATTTGGGATGCATGACCCCTTGGGCTGCCCGCTCGGCGCTAACCACAGCGCTGTGAATTAACCCTGAGTCTAATTCAGCCAGGCTTTGGTAAACCAAAAGGGTGAAGGGAAAAAGGTGTCGGTCACTTCTCTCACCCATTTGCTCTTCAGGGGGTGTACCTTGCGTGAGGATAAAGGCGACATCATGGCGACGGAGCAGGGTCGAGTCAAAGCTTCAGGAGAAACCGCAAAACATCACGAGACTAGTGATGATATAAAAGTTTCCAGGAGCACGTCAGAAGGCTACCGCCAGCAGCACTGCGTCCGGACAGGACAGCAGCAGTGACAGAAAGAGGTCAGACGTGGCTAAAAATACTCAAATCACCCGGCTCCCACATCCCATCCTGTCTCTAATGGCCCGCGTGATGCGTTGGGCTGGAGGATGTTTTACCTTCACAGAAAAAAACTGCCCCGTGACTGGCCGACTATTTGAGAGCAAGCCGGGAGTCCATTCATTTCCCAAATTCTTCTCTGGCGTCAGCCCTGCTGAAAGGACATGTGGATTCACAAGCCATCTTTGCTCACTCCAGGTTACGCTGCAGCCACGGAAATAGCCGGTTTCCATTAAAAATAATTAGCCAAAGAATCCATCACAGGGCGGAGGCGGAGCAGGTCCTGGTTAGCAAAGGGTGGCTCGTCTGTGTGCCTGGGGCTCCTCACCTCCAGAGGCCAGGCTCTGAAGCACAAAAAGCAGAACCCAGGTTGAAGCTGCCCTGTCTGCTCACCCTCTTTAGTTGCTGATACTGAGCCGGGTAAGTAGCTTTGGGATTGGGCAGGTCTCAAGTAGCTCACTGCTACCAGCAGCGGCGAGGGAGATTGTTTTTTGGCTCTCCCACCTCCTTGGCGACAAGGGCTTGAAGGAGTGAAATAACCTTCTTCCTTCGCGCTTGCTTTGCTGGGCTTCCCATGGACATTCCACGAAATGCTTCTTGTTGTCTTGGCGCTGGGTTTAGACAACATCTTGCTCACAGAGCACGTCCAAGGCAGGAGGGAGCCGGAACGGCTGCGCACATTGTTATCATCTAAGCAGTGAAGCGACCGCAGCAGCACCTACGGCAGCGGGTCCCGAGGTTCCAGGTAAGAGCGCCCAACCTCACGGGAAACCTGAACAGCTGCCTCTGTCTTCTACCTGTCCAGCCTGTTGCTGCTTTTAGCCATGGTAAAGGTAGGACGGCAGTAGCTGCAGCGGCTGTGAGATGGGTGTTCTCCCGCAAGGGAGGTCCAGGACATATGGAAAAGAGAGGCGATGAAGTTTAGAAATCTGATGGAAAAATTAATCAAACCCACTGCTACCTAGGCAAGGAAATGCTGCTGGGGTGAAACTGGCCGAAAGCAGAATTTGCTAAGAAAAGTTGAGTTTGGGAGTTTGTACTGAAAACCAGAATGACCAAACTGCTTTTCATAAGGAATTGCTGCAGAATTTGACAGGAGAACCAGCAATTTTTCCCCTCTGTTCCTTACTTCACAACTAAATGGCAGCACAAACAGCAATTGCCTTGATTAAAAATCCACCTGCTGAGAAAACAAAATACCTGATGCTTTGGGATAGCAGACACCACATTGCTGTTTTCCTTCCAGGTTTGTCTGCAGCACAGAGAGATGTCGTCCCCATGCCAGCTGCCCTGCCTGTCCCCCTCTGCCTGTGCTGACACCTGCCCGTCATGTTGTGCCATGGTGGACCCGGACGCCTGCCCCGGGCAGGATGCGCACCTCTGTCCTGAGCAGACTTTCCCAGCAGAGCCCTGTGTATGTCTGTGTGCAGCCACCTGCCTGGATGCTTGTCCTCAGGTTGGGGCCACCTGCCCACCTCCCGCTGTCCCCATCCCTGGGGATGCCTGTTGCCCTGAGCATGCAGCAGCCTGGGACTCCTGCGCAATTCCATCTGTGGGTGCCTGCGTGTGCCCAGCAGCCATCCCCTGTGATCCCCCTCAGACCATGGGAGGGACCAGCTTCCCGTTCCAGCCCCCAGCCTCGCTGGTGGACCTCTGCACCCCTGAGGCAGTTGGGACGTGCGCAGAAACCTTCCCCCTCCAGCATCCAATCTCGCCAGTGGATCCCTGCATCCCTGAGACCTGCGTGGAAACCTCCTCCGTGCAGCACTCAAACTCAGTGGTGGATCCCTGCACCCTTGAGACAGTTGGGACCTGCACAAAGACCTTCACCATAATCCCGACGGTGGAGCTCTGCCTCCCTGAGACAGACGGGACCTGCATGGAGGACATCCCCTTGCAGTACTCAAACTCAGATGTGGAGCCCATCACCATCAAGGTGCTTGAGACCTCCACAGAGGAGCCTTGCTGTGCCCAGGGTGTGATCACCATCAAGCCTTGCCCTGATCAGTGCTCAGTTACGTGCACAGACCCCTGCACATCCCACAGCGTGGTTTGTACGGAGCCACACGTGACCCAGAGCACCACAGAACCCACGGGGACATGCACACCCCTGAGCACTGTGGAGCTGGGCACAGCCCAGGGCACCGCAGGACCCGCTGATGTCAGCTCTACCAAGGACACGGACAAGGGTCACCCATCACCGCGAGCACCTTTCCGCCTGAACACCAGCACCGCTGCCATCGTAGAGCGATGCCTCTCCCGCTGTCAAAACTGGCTGCGAGGCAAGAAATAAGAGTGGCACCAGTGGGCACAGAGCAGAGAAGAGGTTTCCCTCCACAAACGAGACCCCCTCTGGTGAGTCTCTTGGTTTCTGATGAGTAACAGCAAGAGAGAAAATTTCTTCACGTTTAATAAAAAGTGCTTTTTCAATCATCTGTTAATTGTGGCTCCTATTTTTATTGCCTAACATTAGCTGCAGTAATAATGGCAAAAGTGGGACGCGGGTATTAATTGAATTCAGAGAGACCCGTTTCATCATCCTCAGTGTTTTGACTTCCCACGTACAAGGAGCTACTTTCACAGTCTGCCTTAAATTCAGTCAGGATTTTGCCTCTGGGTTTTACAGCCTCTTTTTTTTTTAATGGTCTTTTAGATTGAAATTATTATGAGAATATTGGGAAAAGTAGCTCAAAGGCATCATTTTAACGTAGCTTGAGAAAGGTCTTTTAAGGAGATGGAAAAAGACAGACAGCATTTAGGGTGAAGAAAGAGTGAATGTTCTTTCTTCAGAAAGAAAGGAGTTTCTTCAGAAGAAAGAAGTTGCAGAAAACACCAGGAGAAAACTAATGCTGAGAAATGAGGGGTTTGTTGCACAACTCCCAGTTAAGACTGAGGAAAAGTGTGTCTAATTACAAGTTTTCATCACATAAGAGCTTTCCCCAGAACCTTCTTCTAGTCAGATGGAACCTCCTGGGATCCCGTTTGGTTCCTGGTGCCCCTTGTTCTGTCACTGGGAGTCTGGCCCCATCCTCTTGCCCCCCTTCAGCTCTTGCTCAGCATCGCTCAGCTCCCCTCTCGGGCTGCTTTTCAGCCCCAGAGCTCTCAGCCTTGCCCCAGCACAGAGATGATCCAGCCCCTCAGCATCTGGACTCTCTCCAGTAGCTCCTGGGCTCTCTTGAACTGGGGAGCCCAGCACTGGCCCCAGGACCCCAGAGGTGTCCTCCATGGGGAATAACAGAGGGGCAGAAGAACCTCCCTTGACCTGCTACCCACCATCTGCTGAATGCCCCCCAGTGTTTGCTGATCCAGCAGTTTGCTGCCACTGCAAGAAAAGCCTGATCCAGCTCAGGGCAGCCTGGAGAAGCGATGAGAACCAGCCCAGGCATCTGCAAACAGCTGCTCAGTGAAAGCCATGTTTACTGGAGTGTGGTGCTTTGTTTGCTGGGTCTTTAGCATCCTCTGTTAGAAAGGATTTCTTCTGCCTCCCACGCGCACATCAAATAAAACACCTCTCCGTGTTCATGCACTCTGTGCATTTGCAAAGGGATGAAACAAGCCCTTCTCGTGTAGAAATAACCGCAGCTTATTGGATCGAGGGAATAAATCTTGATGAAGCTGAAAAGTTTGATGTCTCTTTCTGTTTGGTTTCTGATTTCTTTTTTCCCAGTAAATAAACCAAGAGATACCATTCTGAAGACACTTCACCAGATTACCATGCCTGGAACGACATCTATCACCCCCGTTACGTTGCAATAAGACTCCTGAGAGTTAAGATTAGATCTGTAGTGTCACATTTTTGGGGAACACCAACAAGTCAAACACCAGTAGCCCATAGTAGTGTAAAAAAGAAAGCTGAAGATGAACCAGAAAAGATGATCAGCAGAGGAATACTGGGCACTGTAGCGCCAAATACGCCCTTGTAAAGCCAGGTGAACTCAGCTCATCCTTTCAAGAAGCAATTTTGATGACATATTACTGGGCTGTCCTTCACAAATTGTGCTCTCCCACAAAATCTCAGCTACTGAAATAACTTCTCCTCACACCTTCGCATCACCCTTGCTCGCCATCACCACTTCCCCTGGCAACCCCAACGTTTATGGTTATGCCAGCATGGTGTGCTCCATCCCAGCACATCTGACATTCAAACACACATCTACTGCTGCTTGGAGTTTGTTGGCATCACCCTGGGTGTTTTTATTCCAACAGGAATAAACCAAAACCCGGCGACTGAGATGTTTCCTGCAGCACAGCAGCTTCTCAGCAGGTGAGAAAGAGAGTTGCCTTTCATCAAGTGTCAATAAGCTGGAGGTGTTCGTCAAGCCTAAGGTGAAGGCTTCTTAGCTCTTTAAAGGACTGCACATCCTCCCAGGGCCATCAGGATGCCACGTTTTGCATAAAAACCAAACCTAGAAATACTTGTCCTTTATGCTGGGTGAAGCGACCGTAATTTCAGTGAGCTTTTCTTCATTCAAGCAACCCAGGGCAGAGGTGGTCTGAGTGACTGGGTTGCAGTGCTCTGGTCCCAGTCGCAGGCCTGCGGTGCTGGTGGTAAAGCAGGAAGAGTCCCGGATCCAGCTGGATCCTTTCACCGGTCCGCGTTATCTGGGGACGTACACTCTTTGCATCTCAAAACTCATGAGCAGCCTGTTCACTGCCTTCCCCCAGCTCTTCATTCCTTTGACGGTTCTCATGTTCCCCTGGCCGCAATCTCCTCCCCTCACTCATCTGTCATTATTCCTGCCTTGTGACACCTCATCATCATCAGGGTGGAGTGTAATTGGTACAGCTGGAGAAGAGGCACCAGGCGTGATGGTGGCATTCCTGACATATCAGCGAGTAATTTAGACCTTTCCTACAGAGAGGAAGGAAAGGGCAAAATGCCAACCAAGCCGGGTTTGGTCAAGCTTTGTTCTCAAACAGAAGTCAAGGGCCTCATTTCTCAGGCATCGCTGAGAAGGGCAAGAGCTTTTGTATGGACGTCTTTGCCAGTACTGAGATGAAGGACCTGAAGCAGTACCCCATGGCTGGTGGTCCTGATTCTATGGAGCTGGATGAGTCATTTTAGGAAGCTGATCCTTCAGAGCAGGTCAACTGCTGCACATCTGCACTTGTGAGCTGGGCCAGTCTGGAGGCCACCTTCTTCTGGCCAGGGCCACCAGCTCCAGAAGGTCTTCCAGGCACAGGGAGGAGATTGAGAAGTCCAGTTAAACGAGCATCTCCCAACCTTCAGTAAAAGCAGAGAGGTCAGCACCCCTTAGCACATCCCAGTTACTCTTCAGAACACACACGAGCTGCACTAAGTGAAGCACTTAACAAAATTACACAGTCCAGCCATTGCCACACCAGCTCTGAATTCCCTAATTCTTCATCCCACTATTTCCCCCTCTGGTTTTCAGGCTCCCATCCAGCATCTGCCTGGGTTCAGGACCAGGTGACTTTTGCCCGTGGGCTGCAACAGGCTCTGTTTTGAGATGGGCACAGCTCTCAACTTCAGCAGAAACGCACACCCAGGCAAGAAGTTTCTGCAGAGGGCTGGGAGCCTGCCAGGCCCCAGCACACCTTCCTCTGTGCTCGCCTTTCCCCTCTAAACAAACAGAAATGGTGCTTGTGAAGACAGCAGGCCACAGGCAGAACTGGTAGAGCCTGGTTTCCACCATCTGTCCAACAGAAGGGAGAAGTGATCGGTCCTTTCTTCTGCAGCAGCACTAACCACATCTCTACTGATTTTTGTGAAACTATCTGTCTGGACAATGCAATCCTGGACCCCCTGCTCTGGGTGACCCCGCTGGAGCAGGGGGTTTGGACCAGATGATCCTCAGAGGTCCCTTCCAAGCCCTACCACACTGGGATTCTGTTGCCTGCATTCTGTTGAGTGCTGCCATCCCGGTGCCAAATACACGTCCCCGCCAGGCAAGCTCCGTCTTGCCCCAGAGCACCCGCTCCAGTCCTCAGCTGCCAGCCCAACACAACGCCTTGTTCCTCCCAAGTGGCACCTTGCCCAGCCAGATCCACCACACTACCAGCCTGGCTTTGGTGCGGTTTCTATCAGGTCATGTTTCCCAATGTGTCCTCTCTGCCCCCTTCCCACCCTCTGCTCCAGACGACACTCCTGTTGTCACAGCACAGCCACCCCCGAGCATTTTGTTGCTCCCTGCAATCAATGCTCCTGCAGTCACTCCTTGATGGCCAGAGCTGCTTTTCAGGACAGAAGAAAGCAGATTTCCACCTCAAACAGGGAAAAAAAACCACCAGTAAACCTGAGACTTTAAGCCATTACCCAAAAATGCAGCTTCCTCCAAAAAAGAGCTAGCAAAAGGAACTGAAGTTTTCCTGCTGACATGCTGGGCAGCGAGGAAGCTAACGGGCAAAGGCACCAAAATTGTCCCCACCACCAAGGGGAGCAGCTGAAATGAGTGCAGCCTGTGACTCACTTCCACCACGGCCACAGAGAAGTGACGCAGATCTCCTGCAAACCCTCAAGCTAGCAGAGACCACGACTGAGCCAACCGCCCTGTCCCACCCCAGCCTATTTCCTCTGCCAACAGCCCCAGGAGAAGGAAGCGAGCTCCACGGGCAGCAGGAGCAAACGGCCACTGCCTCCATCCCCAGATGGGGTCCTCACACGTGGCAGGAGCGATGGCTCCAGGCTCTGGGTGATGAAGTACGGAAAGAAAATCAAAGAGAAGTCCTCACAGTCAGGCAGCTACACCTGCCCAGCTTCTGAGGACTACTACAAAAAAGCTGGTTCGTGGTCAGAGCTCTGCCCAGAAGCTGATTTTTGAAAGCTAAACCCTGTGGCTGGTGCAGGGAGAGCATCTGAGTGAGGTCTGGGTGCAGGCAGCAGCCCCAAAGGGAGGGATGGCGTTGAGCTGCCCACACCAGCCATGCACGGGTCTGTCTGTGCATACAACCCCTGCCGGGACACCCAGAGCAAGCGGGAACATGTGTGACCAAGCAGGAACACGTGTGATCAAGTGTGCACACACCCAGCGTCCTCTGGTGGTGTACAGCACTGGAAGGCTGGAGGACATTTCCTCCTGGAGCTGGGAGGAGGTTGAAAGGCAAGGAACACACGAGCGGCAGCAAAGCTCCTTTTCTGATGACAGATAAAAAGCACGACTTGGAGTCTGCTGGGCTGAAGGGAATGAGTATCACAGAATCGCAGTGGGGTTCGGGTGGGAAGGGACCTCTGAAGCTCATCTGGTCCAACCCCTCCTGCAGGAAGCAAGGACATCTGCAACTAGAGCAGGGTGCTCAGGGTCCCGGCCAACATCCCCTGGGGTGGCTACAGGGATGGGGCAGCGATCACCTCTCAGGGAAACCTGGGCCAGGATCTCACCACCCTCAGCGGCACAAATTTCCTCCTTCTCTCTGGTCTAAATCTCCTTCTTTTCACAGACTCACAGAATGTTAGGGTTTGGGAGAGACCTCCGAAGCCCCCGACTCCAACCCCCGAAGTTTAAATCCATCACCCCTTGTCATAGCCCTGAGTAGCAGCTGCATGATTGACTTTGTCTTGATCGTCTGGCAGTGAACAACGTTCCCAGACATCTGGGTTGAAGGATAGCCATGCAAGTGGAGGCTGCCTCAATGGGCCCTCCTTCTTACAGGGAAGAGCAGTTGCCTTCAAAGAGAGACAAAATAATTCTTCAGAGCAGTCAACGCAGGATAATCTCATCTCACGTTCCTCCCCGCCTTATTTCCGCGTCAGGTTTACTATTAAGCTGAAGATGTGCTGAAAACGAGATGCAGAATTTCACACGCGCTCTCTACGCACCGGCTACGTGTCATCACTTCCTTGCCTTTTCCAGCCCCGGGTTCCTTTGCACCTTCAGAAAAGAGGAAAAAGAAAAAAAAAAAAGAAAAGAAAAGAAAAATCATTTAGTTGATGATAACTCCTAATGTTTTGGATTAAAACAGCCAGCAGGATAAGTGAGGAGTGCGGGAAGCACGGAAAAATCCTGCCTTGATAAAGAGGATCCGTGGGCGAGAGGAACGCGACAATCTGAGATACCTGTGCCCCATTGTGAGTTCTGGGGCACAGATACCAAGGAAAGGGTTTCATTAACTTCTCTCTAAGTATCACTAACGTAAGGATTAAAACTGTCTCGAAACATGAAAAGTATCCTCAAAAGGCTTGTTTCAGCCGAGAGATTAATTCCTAATTTTAATTGTGGGATTATTCAAATGCAGTAAGAGTCTTTCTGATATTAAAGGCGTTGCTCGCTGCCTTTCAGTGCGTTACCACAGGGAGCCCCGGAATCCAATTATCTCTGAAGAAATATGTTAAATATGCTCATTAACATGTAAAAAAAAGTGGCAACGTGTATTAGAGAAAAGCTGCTGTATTACACTTCTTAATGTCACCCTGAATTAGCAATAAAGAAGGTTGCAACAGAAATAACACGCTGAAATGCCCAGGCAGCGTCGGAAAATGAAGCATTTTATTCCAATTAGCTTAATTCCTGATAATGACATAGATGTCGAGATAAAACTCTGTATAATGGGCTCCAGCCCTGGGAAAGTTTAGGGATCACACTTCGCGGGTGGAGCGACGCCAAAAAAAGGGGGAGGCGAAGCCTGAGCCTTGGTGTCAAGTGCCCTCAGCTCTCAGCAGGCAAAAGGAAAGAGGGGAAAAAAGAGGAAGAAAAGGCAAAAGGAGGCAGGTTAGGAAGGCGATAACCACGGGGAAAGCCTCTGGGGCCGTGGCTGCACTGAGGGCAGGCACTAACCAGGCGTCTGCTTTTCCTTCTGACCTCCCAGAGCAAGCCCCCCCCCCCAACCTTCAGCCAGGACGAGCCCCCTGCCAGGCACGGAGCAAACCAGGGCAGTTTCCTACAAGTGCTTTTTGGATTGCTTTTTGTAGTACAAAACTGGATCTATCTTCTTTTCCATGCCTGAAACACCTTGTACGTTAAAAGCTACATGGATTTCTCGTATCTTTTTTTTCCATGGATTTCTAACATCATTTTTTTCATGGTTTTCTAATATCATATTTTTTCATGGAATTCTAATACCATTTTTTTCATTCATTTTGAATATTTTTTTTCATTAATTTCCAATATTTTTGATGGATTTCTAATATCACTTTTTCCATAGATTTCTAATATCACTTTTTCCATAGATTTCTAATATATATTTTTTTTTTTCCCCCAGTCTTTCTTATTTATCAGTGTACTGGCCAAAAAAAAAAGGACTTTAAAAGACGGAAAGCTCAAGTGAGGACACCTGGAAGTCTGACTCAAAGTGCCTGGGAAACAACTTTCATGCCATGCTGCACTTGGAGCAGCTGGAGAGTGATGAGACAACAAGGGGAGGCATAAAATTTACTTCCCTGAGTGAACATTTAAATCTGTGGGGCTCCCAGTTAACCTACTGGGCCCCAGTAGGGTGGCCTCACCCACAGTACATAGAGTTGAACTGGGGACTGGTGCAGTGCAGGAGTGGCACAGAAGGGGCTTCTGCCACGTGCCTCAGTTTCCCCGTCATGCTCACTGGCCCTGGGACAGGCCACGTCACCCCTCTGTCCTGCTCCAAGTGCCACTTGGTGGCACTGTTTGAAAAGAATTTTTCCACTCGACGCTACCTCCCGTCAAGATCCAGAAGAGGGAGTTTCTGGAAGGAATCACATTAATCTTGGCATCACGATCTCCTCATTTTTTTCTTCCTTTGTTGTCTTTGCTCTGTACTCACCGTGCAAGCACTGCTGGGTGGTGTCTTCCCTGGCGAGCTCCTCCTCGCAAAACACGTTCGCCCAACACAAGAGTCGCGGGTGTTGCTCGGCCATCACCTTCAAGTAAATCCTCTGGTGGTAAAAATAGACTTTTTCTGATAAATTCCTCTGAAATGAGTCTGCAGGTGGGGCAGGATCAGGAAGGACCACACGTTGGCTCTAGAGGAAAAAAAAAAAACTTCAGAGGAGAAGTTAATGAGAAAGAGACAAATGAAGACAGGGGCATGACAACGTAATTAGGGGAGAGATGTTTCGTGTTGTGCAGCCAAAGGGGTGTCTCCTCTAGAAGATGCAGGTTCTGATCCTCAAGTGTATATAAGATGGCCAAGAGCTGATCTGCTCCAGACCGTGCTCCTGAAGCTCAGCACTTCTACTCCTCGCCCAGGTAAGCCTGGATGGGCTTTTCACTCTGTCTAACTTTGCTCCCAGCAGGAAAGCAGGACCTTCTGGCCCTGAAGATGTCCCTGGAGCTGCCACTGTTGAGCTTTCCTAAAAGAAAAAAAAAAAAGATAATAATAAAAGAGACGTGGAATTCCACAAATTCCATGATTCCTTAACGACAACCTCCATCCACAGCTCTGCTCCAGAGAAAGCCAAAAGGGAATTTTTTTTTTTTACCTCTCCTCTTTTACCATGTCCCCCCTCAGCCTTTTGTCTCCATGTCCATCACCTGCTGCTCCTCGCACCCAACAATCTCCCCAGTTCAATTCCATTTTTCAGGTGTTTTTTCCCCCTGAGATGCTTCTTGTTCTCTCTTTCCATTCCCTTGAACCATTTCATTTTATCTGTGCCCTCCCCAGTGGCTCTTCTTTCTCTCCCTGCCTGCCCAGCTGTGTTGGTTAAGAATAACTTAACTGAAAACCAAGCGAATAAACAAAAATAGAGCTCCGGGTTTTTTTTGTCTGTGTTTGTCTCGCAGGCTGCCTCAGTTCTGCAAGGAGATGGCCCAGCTCCCAGACATCAGTGGCATCGCTGCTGCTTTCTACACGTGTGCCGGAGGCGATGGCGTCCACAGCCCCCTGAGCAGGGAGGAGCTGAGGCAGCTCATCGAGCAGGAGTTCGCCGAGGCAATGGAGGTGAGGATCCGGCCCCCACCACAGGTCTGCCTTGGGGCTGGGCTGTATGGCCCTGTGCGGGTGGACAGGACACCTAGCTCAGATGCCTTCAAAGCCCAGGGTCTGCAGGGAAGAGGAGAGGCTGCTCCTCTTCCCAGTGCCAGCAGCTTGTAGAGCTTGGTTGGGGAGCAACACGAGCTGTGGGGGTGCGGGGACATGGAGTTGGATTTCTGCCCTGACCCTGCTCAAGCACTCCTGGAGAAATGGCACAAATGGGTCATGGGTTTTACCAACACCTTTGTCTCTTTCCAGAACCCGCAGGATCCCAAAACCATGAAGAAGGTGCTCTGCTTCCTGGATGACAACAGCAACTGTAGGGTTGGCTTCAGCGAGCTGCTCAGCCTGGTTTTCTGCATGGCCAAGGCTTGTTACAAGCCGCTCCAGCAGCGCCAGGCACCAGAAGATGGTCAGGAGCTGACAGAGCAAGAAAAGGCAGATGGGGAGCAGCTGCTGGGGCTGCGCATGGTGGGGAGGGTCCCTCGCAACCAGCAGGTCCCCGAGCAGGGTGTGAGCAATCAGGTCCAGGACACTGAGACACAGGAACCAGCCAACCGTGAAATCCAGGAAGGTGACACACCAGAGAAGGACCAGGACCCCCACCATACCCAGGAGGGTGAGACACGAGAGGAGGACCAGGGTACCCATAGGGATGACGAGACTGAAGCACCAGAAGGGGATCCAGAAAGAGGCGAGATTCTGGACATCGCAACCTCAGAACAGGATCGAAATAAGGCCAAAGAGTCTGAGATGCCAAAACAGGATCAAAAAACCCACCAGGACCAAGAAAATGAGGCACCAGGATGGGGTTCAAACTACCCTCAGAGCTCAGAGATGGAGTCAGTAGAGCAGGACCTGAGTTGTCCCTCTGAGACGGGAGAAAGAAACCTAGACAAGACCCAGGTCTGCAAAGCCTCTTGGCAGGACCTGAACCCCAGCAAGCCCCAGAACCTGCTGCCCCCACAGAGGGGTCCAAGTCCTCATTGGGATCCCAAGCTCCAGGGAATGCGCCGTGACCCAGCTTCCCATCAGCTCCCTGAAACCAAGGTGCTGGAGCAGGAGCTTCGCAGGGCAGAGTCTCCGTCTTGTCCAGCGCAGCGGCAAGATGCTCATGGCCGAAGACAACCTGCTCTAGAGCAACAGCTCCAGCAGTGCCTGTATCAGTGGCCACCACAACAGTAAAGGCTGAAACGAGCTCCTGTCCAAGTGAGGCTGTTGCCCCCCTGAGGAGGTACCTTTTGCCCGGTCCCACTCTGGTTTTTGCGTTTCTGTTTTTCTTATCTTGTCCAATTCCTTCTTATCTTGTCCAATACCCTCTTATCCTGTCCAATTCCTTATTAACCTCTGGTCTTCACACCCCTGGTTTGCCCTGAGTGATGCATGACTAGAAACCTCTCTTGCTCTCCATGCGGCCACCTCTCTCTGTGTAAGCAAAGCAATAAAACAGGAAGAAAAAAAGGCAAAACCAGTGTCTCAGTGTGTTCCTGCAAACGGGTTCCCTCAGCCTGGCTCTGAGCAGCCAGCCAGGCTGCTGTGGTGTAGAGGACCTGAGTGTCCATCCCTTGACCTCCAGCCACAGTTGCTCCAGGGCATAGCTGGAGGGATGGCTGCAGAGAGGCAGGTGCATCTCAGGGGTGGATGGTCCAAAGGAGCTGCTGCTCGTCCACCTTGTCAATTTAGCCGAGGGGAATGGGTCGCTCCCCGCAAGCAGGGATGTGACATCCCTGCCAGGGATGTCCTCGGAGCGGGTGGAAGTCTGGGTTAGCACAACAGCATGGCCGACCTGAACAGATTCCTCACAGCTTCCATCTGCTCCAGGCGCCTTTCATGTCTGCTGTGAAAAGAACAAACAGCTGCTCAGCGCCGAATGGGAGGGATTTGTCCTATTTAACCTCACTTATTAATAAATCTCCCAAGCAAGGGGAATGTGGAGCATGCTACGAAGATCAAAAATCCCTATTAGCTGTGGAGGTCTCCAAAGGAAGGAGCGGAGACGTATTAAACGCAGGGAAAATGATTATTTGGGTACATCCAGTCCCAGCAACAACTGGGAGGCTGGAGATACAAAGCTGCCATGGTAAACCCTGCAGAAATGGAGCCAAATCTCAAACTGGGGTTCAGTGCAGGGTCCCAGGTCCTCATGTGCCCATAGGAATGTGGAGAACTCTAAGGGCATGAGCAGCCTGGTGAAGTCAGAGGGGTTTATTAGGGGGTTCAGACGTGCTGGACCACCAGGCAGCCCTGCGCCTCGGCATCCCGCAGGGAGGGGGATGCTCAGCCTGTTTTTCATCCTGTCATCTGTTACTGGTGACCTATCAGCAAAATCAGCCCATGACAAATGCACCCGCACCTCCTGCTCTGTGGCCGGTGACAAGCAGCACGCAGAGACCTCACTGGAAAATACAACGTCATTCCGCCAGGACACCCCGGAATTTCACAATTTGCTAAGTGCTGAATCAGAAAAAAAAAGCATTTCAAAACTACTCCCAGAACATTGATAGAATGGTTGAGGTGGGAAGGGTCCTTTAAAGATCATCTCACCCAACCTCCCTGCAGGGAGCAATGATATCTGCAACTAAAGCAGGTTGCTCAGAGCCCCGGCCAACACACACCACAAAAATTATTTGGTTTCCAAGTCAAAATTCAGTGTCTTACACACTCAGTACACCAGTTGGTTCCATTATGGATCAAAAATATTAGCAAAAAAGTGCTGACAGCCGTGGACGCGCAACGGGAGGGCCAGTACTTAACATTTCCTCCCCTATCTGTCAAAACCTCATTCCTCAAAACATTTTGTTTTCCAGAGAACTCCATTTTCCTTGTCAAATTGGTCTCAGGTAGAGGTTTGTCCAGTAGCCCTCGGCTTCTTATTGGCCCTGGCTTACGGTCTAAAATCACCAGACCAAATCATTCCCCCGTAGTCTGGTCCTCCATCAGCTACCACCTTTCACAGCATCAATAAAAACCTAACCTCCCAGTTCAGGCAGGCCCTGAAACTTGTTGGGGACGTGTTCATTATATGCTCTATTCTCCAGAATACTACTTTTGCCATCAGGAACATCATGTTTTAAGTTAAAAGGGTTGGTTTTTTTTTTTGGTGTGTGGGTCATTTTAAGGAGAACATGAAAATTACCCACGGACACAAATCCTTGTCTAAGAGTCCTGAGAACCTGGGAGGTGCTGGAAGACAAAAGGTCTTTTAAAGACCACACGAGGAGCCCAGTTCTTCTAAGATTAAACACAGCAGAAGTTACCCCATATCAACGGCGACAGGGATGGGTACGGAACTGGGTAAGAAACAGGATGGAGTCCATGATATTGGACTAGATAACCTTTGGAGATCCCTTCCAAGCTGAGGCATTCTATGATTCCATGATTCAATTGGGTAATAACTTTTAAAAACACACCCAAAGCCCATCTTACAGGAAAACAAAGCCCTTGGAGAATAAGAGGTTTCAGAGCTGCCAAGAACGTGCTTTGAAACTCATCGCTTTGTCCTGGGAAGGGCAGCAAAGAGCAGACAAAATGCAATGTTACCTTCTCCTCTATCCATCCATCCGTCCATCCCTCCCTCCCTCTACCTATCCATCCATCCATCCCCCAACCGACCGCCCCACACTGCCCCAACCTCAGCGGGAGGTGTGGGGGGGGGGGATTACTGACTGTTACAGGACACCAAGCCACACTCTAATACTCTAATTTTAATAATAACTCCAATCTACCATAAAATTACAGTTTCCCAAGGGTATTATTATCCCACAGGTGGGGTATAATTTGCACAAGTGTAATTTAATCCGGAAAAAAAAGCTGAAAAATGAAGCACGGTTAATAACGATCCTTCGTACGCGCTGGTATGAGTATCCCCGAGGTGTTACCAGCACTAATTAATTAGGCTCCTACACCCAGGATGATCTTACCTTAGAGATGGGCCAGATGAGCCACTCACCCAAGGCTGCGTGACAAGTTCATGCTCTGAAGGCTCTCCGCAATGTCTCCGTCACGCTTGTCAAGGCACCATCCTCCCTCCAAAACCAAAGGCAGGGACCCGGGTGGCACGGCTGGCGCCTTCCTTATTCGCTCTGTGTGCTGGGAGAGTTCAGGGTTAATAAAGGAATCAGTTGGTCTCTAATTAATTTACTGTTAAAATATTAATAAAAAAAAAAAAGAGAGAAGATTCCAGAGGTAATTACAGCAAAAGCTGCCTTGGGCCACCAGATGAAGACTCAACATGAATCGACCTCTCAGCAGAGAGGCTTCTGCTTTCATTTTTAATTAAAGATCAAGCAAAATTGAAATGGAAGTCATTCGGGGAAGACAGTTAATAGGAAAACTGCTTTATAACGACTTTTCTCAATGAAAAGTCGCTGCTCATTGAGCAGATATTTTCTTGTACCAAAATTCATTTTGCAGACTTCAACATTTAAAAATGTTCTGTTTGTGGTTCATTTGGTTTGTTTGGGGTTTTCCCCCCCCACCTCGATAAAAACCTAGACAATTTAACAAGAAGGCTCCTTAATGAGAAGTTGCCAAAAATAAAACCCTCTACGAGGACAGCAGAGAGGCCAAGATCTGGAGGGTTTGGGGGTTTCACTGCTGGGCACCTGCATCTCACCATTTACCTCTTCTTCTGCCCCTCCCAGTAACACATTATCTACTTTATAGCTACTCCAGATTTTTTCAAATCCAAAATACAACCAGCCTGAGAAATAACTTTACAGTCCGGGCTGAGGTGGAACCAGCCAGTGCCTGAATTGCCACATGGCAACAGCTATTTCTGGGTTAAAATGATAGGGAAGGGGATGATAAGTTAAATAACCCGTTTGAGGACATGAAGGTGCAGCTGGGCTTGGCCAAAGATGAATCAGGGCAACGTCCACAAAAGGGTGTCTCCTCTCTGCAGCTCCGTCAAGGGACCCTATAAAAGCTCTCAGGTCCTCTGATCACTCCGCACGGCTTCCCAGGAACCCTGCTTGATCCCATCAGTGATTTTGGGTAAGTCGCTCTTGAAAGGCACATTTTGCTTGGGTGAGGACTCGCGGCTTCCACGAGGACTCACATTGGGTGGTGGTGGTGTTCCTACTGTGGGATCTTCTGCGAGCCTTCTGTTTTTCTATCCAGTAGAAGTCGTTGGTTTGTGTTATTCATGTTTCTGTGCACAGAGGCAGCTTTTCTCGAAGGGAAAACAAGAGGCAGACAGGTTTTGTATCTTATTTTGGTCTGGAGCCCCCAGACAGAACAAACAGGTTGGAGAAATGTTGTTTGCTACAGAAACGGCAAAGCCCAGGACATGGTGGGCAGGGGTGCCCATGCGTGTTCACGTGCACGTTGAGGAGGCAGCAAGGCAGACATGGCACAGCTTCTCCAGCTGCATGCCAAGATGTCGGAGCTGATACCAGGCTTGGGAATCCTGCGAGGAGGAAGGAAGGGAGGAAGGAGGTGGCTTTTGAGGTTTCCAGATGCAAAGCTCCAAGAGGAGCACTGCTTTCTGCCAAGCAGATCTCAGGAAAATCAAATAAGTAGCTCTGACCGAGGTGATCCGAGTTCTCCTCTGGGCAAAATCCATTTGCCTTGTGAGATCCCACCCGGAGCACTGTGTTCAGTGTAAGAAAAAGACACGGACCTGCTCAAGAGGGTCCAGAGGAGGCAACAAAAATGATCAGGAGGCTGGAACCCCTCTGCTGTGAGGACAGGCTGAGAGAGTTGGGGTTGTTCAGCCTGGAGAAGAGAAGGCTCCAGGGAGACCTTCTTGTGGCCTTCCAGCACTTTAAGGTGGGCCTACAGGAAAGATGGGGAGAGTCTTTGCATTGGGAGTGTAGTGACAGGACAAGGGGTCATGGTTTTAAACTGAAAGAAGGTAAATTTAAATTAGGTATTAGGAAGAAGTTCTTCACTCTGAGGGTGGTGAGACACTGGAACAGGGTGCCCAGAGAAGCTGCAGGTGCCCCATCCCCTGAAATGTTCAAGACCAGGTTGGATGGGGCTTGAAGCAACGTTGTCTGGTGGAAGGTGTCCCTACCCATGGCAGGGGGGGTTGGAATGAGATGATCTTGAAGGTCCTTTCCAATCCAAACCATTCTGTGATTCTATGACTCAATGAACTGATACTGCAACAAAAGCTTCATCCATTGCTTTGTGGTGCTCCTGGCTACAGGAGCATCAGCCACGGGGCTGGTTTTAACCCCCCGTGAGCACTCAACCTGTCTCTGATCCAGGGGGATCTTGTCTTGGGGCTGTGTTAGACACCCCCTAACCTGCCACACAGAAGCTGGTGTATCTCAGTGCCAGGCAGAGGTAGCAGTGTGGTGACTCCTGGAAACATAAGTACCTGATATAGCCCCATGGGGATGGGTTCTTGGGGCATCTCATGAGTCACCATCCCCAGTTCCCTCCCTGTGATCCAGAAGTGCAGGCATCTTGCCATCCCCTATCAAACGTCATTCAAATACGTCAGTGGACAGGGTGGAGGCCACTCCTCATCCCACTAAAACCCCTAAGCATTTGAATTTCATCCCAGCGCTCTGGTGAGACACAAACTCGACGTGGCACTGAGCACTCAGCCCAACCCCAGCGGTTCTCCCTCTTTTGACAAGCAAACCTCCCATCCTTTGGTCTGCTCCTTTCCTTGCAGGCTTGCTTGAATCTGCAGGAAGATGTCTTGCTTCTTGGACAGCGTTTCCACCATCATCAGCATCTTCCACAACTACGCAAAGGAAGATGGAGACACCTCCAACCTCAGCCGAAGGAAGATGAAAGAGTTCCTCGAGAGGGAGTTTGCAGATGTCATAGCTGTGAGTGCTGCTGTGTGGGGTCGGGGGGCTCAAGGCCAGCACTGGAGCGCAGGGACTGCAAGATCTCCTTCTGGAGAAGGGGTGATGATCTATAAGAGTGGGTCAGGGAGGCTTTGACCAAAGGGGAGCAGCACTGTTCCTGCTTTGACAGCTCTTCCAGCCCATTTTGCCACAAGGTAATGGGCAAAAGCTGTAGAAGAAACTGTGGAGTTTTCTCTCAAAGGGAAGAAGGAAATGCAGCTGATGGAGGGATAAAGGGGAGCCCAGAGAGAAGCCGCAGCCAGGGGACAGACAGGACAACAGAGAACAAAGGCATGGAGTTGTTGCTGAGCTGCAAAAGCAAAGGTGTGAGAGATGGAAGGAGCAAAGATTGCAATTGATGAGGCTCTGAGCAACCTGATCAGGTTGAGGGTGTCCCTGCTCACTGCAGGGGTGTTGGACCAGATAACGCTTGAAGGTCCCTTGCAATCCAGGGCATTTTAAGATTCAATTGTCCCTGTCTTTCCACCTCCCTGCAATTAGCAGGAAGACTAAAATGCTTTTCTTCTTTCCTTGTGCATCTTTTCCGTGCAGAAGCCACATGACCCTCAGACGATTGACAAGATTCTGCAGTTTCTGGAGTGGGACAGTGATGGGAAAATAGATTTTAATGAGTTCCTGCTGTTGGTGTTCAGAGTGGCTAAGGCCTGCTACTGGTACCTGCCAACGGAACCCTACCTCCTGCAAAGGACAAAGCTGACAACCAGCAGCAAGTCACTCCGAGAGCCTGAAATTAAGAGCAGAGGGAGCCGTCGGCAGCTCCAGGAGGAGGAACCACAAACCTGCGAGAGGAATCGTCGTCTGCGGTGCGAGCCTGAGCTGCGACGAGACACCAGAGTCGAAGAGCTCAAAACACAAGAGGAAACGAGGAGCCAACACCAGCAACGTAATGCACGAAGCAGGAACGAGGGCAAACGAAGCAGTGAGCCGGGGGAGCTGATCCCTCAGGAACATGAAGAACGAAGCCGAGAGCCACGTGACCGATGGAACAACCAGAGAAGACATCAGCCACCGGATCCAGCCAGACAGGACATCCAACTCTGCAGACGCAGCAGCGTGCGAGCAGAGGAGCCCAGGCAGCAGGCAGAGGAGAGGAGACGTCAAGAGAGGCCTCGGCCAGAGCAACTGGCAGACGTGAGGAGTCGCAGCCAGACCTGTGAACCTCAACCGCTGCCAAACCGGTGGAGTGGCCATCAGCCACAGGAACCAGCAAGACCAGCGTATGATCAAAAAACCCAGTGGCCGCAAGAAGCAGATAGAGGAAGGCACAACCAGCCACGGAAACCTGAATTACTCATAGAAGAGAAAAGCCGTGACCACCTACAGGAGCTGGAACAAAAAGCATCTGAATGCAACAGCCGCCAGCCGCGTGAGGCTGAGTGGCCGGACGCGAGACGCCCACATCAGTCATACCTACGGGAACCGCTAGAAATTGACCTCAGGCGCTACGAAACCTGTGAGCCAGGACGAGGTGAATATGAACAAAGGAAGAGGCAGGAACAGGAGACTGAATATCTAGAAGGTGAGAGAGAGATTAATGAGGATCTGGAGTGGGATGAACAGAATGACATAGGAAGAAGAAAAGAGCCCGTGCAGGAGAGGAGAACCGATCGGCAGCAGGAACTGGACCTGGAGGACTATGAGAGACGCAGCCGTCAGAGACGTGAAAGAGAAGAACGAGATGTCACCACCAGACAGAGAGAGACACGAGAGCGTGAAG
>JANVCC010000050.1:100453-120838 GCA_025345505.1 Todiramphus chloris collaris | reverse complement strand
GACCTGGGCCAGCCTGTCTATGTGAAGAAGTGCTATGTGTCGCCTCAGCCACCTGCAGGTCCCTGTGACACGAGGAACCATCCAGAACCACGACCCCAGAGGGATGAGCGGGACTCAGGGGAACCCGAATCACTGCAGCAAGGGGGGGGGCCCAGCTTCTCGCTCCCAGGAAAACAGAAGGGATCTTGAAAAGCCACAGGAGAGGTCTGAAACAGGGGTGAAGGAAGGAGCTCCCCAGGCTTCTGCCACTGAGCTGGGTGGCACTAAGGGTGTCCCTTGCCGGGCAAAGCCCAGGGAAGACAGGAGGGACAGCCAGAGCCCCAAGATCCCTGATGCAGGAGAGAAGAGGCATCAACCCCAGGGAGATGGATCAAAAGCTGACAGGGAGAGGATCCCACGGGAGCCTGAATCCAACTCCCAGGTGAGGGAGCGTGAGGACAGGGAGGCCAAGAGCTGCCCACCTCTGCCCCAGGCTCCAGAGCCGCAGGAAGCCTGCAAGCCTGCCCGGCAAGCTGATGAGGAGAGCTGTCTGCCACCTCCCCAGAGAGATGAAGGCAACCACTGCCGAGAGGATGCAGAACTTCCCCCACCAGCGAAGAGCCGCCAGATACTGCAAGAGGAGAACAGCAAGAGGAGCTCACGGCAAGCAAGCGATGCCCAACCTCAACGGGAGGAGGAGCCACGTCTTGGCACCAAGCAGAGACAGGGTCCCCCTGTCCCCCTGCTCTCCCAGGAGGCACCGAGCCGACCTGCTGGGGCTGAAGCCAACGCTTCTTAAGGGGAAGTCCTCTCCCTGAGGCTGGTGGAGCTTCTCCAAGTCTCTTAGAGGATTGTTTCTACTCTCTGCTTTCAGCTTCAGATGTTGCCGTGTGCTGGCAGAGAAGCCTCCAACACTAAAGGGTTAACAGGGTGCTCTGAGAGGGTGTCAAAGAGGTTTGGGGGTTTTCCAGGTATCAGGGGTCAGGCAGGGGGAGAGTTCCCCCAGGAACTGCAGCTCCTGCCTGCCCACCTCGTGTCTCTCCACCCTCTCGCAGTATTTACTCACCTTTCAGCTCTAATTGGATTCCTTGGGTCTCCCTGTCCTTGATGTCCCTGTCATCTCTTCTGCCCTGTGGCGTGACCACCCTGCACCACACTCAGCCCATCGCTGCCTCTCCTGTGAGCTCCTTCTGTGCAAGATGAGACAAAACAACACTAAAAATCCCAGCAGCTCGATCACACTCATTCTGGGGGCTGAAAAACCTCAAAGCTGGGAAAAAAAAAAACCCAACGTCCACGTTTGTAGATCTTTCACTTCCACCTTTCTGCTCTCCTCAGAGCTGAGCAGAATCCCAGCTCCAGCCTCACTGAGGCTTCGAAGGAGCCGAGTTGTGCTGTGGTTACTGCAGGGGAATGGTGGTTGGGGGGTGTCTCTTTTCTTCTTCTTCACACTGATGTATTGCATGAAAAATCCAAATAAATAGCTGAAGACCGCACTGACTGCTGCCATCCTTCCTCCTTCCATCTCATTCCTACAAGAGCCTCAGCCTGGTTGGGAGGGTGGCCTGGTTCAGATCACATGTTCCTCCTAAACCCAGGCCTGCTGAAAATCCCACCAAATCCCCCCTCTAATTCCACATCTAGGAGCCCACATACCTCTAAAAAAATAGTTACTGATCTGATTGATTTCTGGACCCCCACAGCTGCTCGCACATGCTGTGGCCCGAGATCCACACAGGAACACGTGGACATGCCCATGCCCTCCAGCTTTAGCAGCAGACGTGCGCTGAGCAGGGAACCAACAGACCAAAGCCACCCAGATGAACGTTTTCCTGGCCACGTGCACCCGTCTGCCTTTTCCCCTGGGCTGTCCTGTACCTGGGACCACTCCTGAATCCTTGGGCAGGGGAGAAGCAGCAGCACAGCACAGAAAATGCCCCGGATTCCGCGCACGGTGCAGAAGGCTGTGGGTGGAGATACCCAGCAAATCCAATTTTATTCACTTTTCTTTCCCTTGAGCAAGAAAGAACCGGTTCCCTCAGCAGCAGATGGGGCAGCAACATTACAAGAAGAGAGGAGAACCCCAACACCATCTGTGCCTTGCTCTTAAATGGAACCAGAGCCCACCACTGGCTGGTCACAGGGCTGGCCAGGAGGAACAAGAGCATCTCAGACCCACCACATCCTCACGGGACAACACCCAGAGCTTCTCGCTCACCAAGCCACAGCCACCACCCCGTGATGCTTTGAACCTGGTACCAGAGGGACTCGGAAGGGTCTGTCGCATCTGGTGGGGCAGATGCACGGGGCGATGCTCTCAGCGATGTCCCCACCACACGTCTTGGTGACAAACATATGGCAGAGCAGATGGTCTGTCTGCAAACACCGGGGCTGGGAACACACAGACAGAGCAGCGCGGCACAGAAACCCCCTCGAATCCCCTGCTGCAGCCAGGACAGGCTCCGGCCACCACCCCTTCTGGGATCTGCTCTTGCAAAGTGGGGGGAAATAACCCTCACCCCCCCCGAGGAGCTCACCTGGTTTTGTTAGGGGAGCACAAAGAGGAGCTTGTGAAAGCACAAAACGCAAGAACCACCGAGGGTTTCCTGCCCTCGGCTCCCATCCCTTTTGATTGACATAGGCTGGCCTGTTTCCACTTTGGAAGGGCTTGGATGGTGGAAGGAAGCACTTTTTTTCCCCAGCGTATGTGGGAAACAAGGAGCACTTAGGGGCAAGAGAAGGTTGTCCCCCGAATTTACAGCTTCCCCTTCCCCTGCTCCGTGCTGAGTTGGTCTCCAGCAGGATTTCTCAGAGCCCCGTCCCTGGAAGCTGTCCCAGATCCCACCCACTTCGGGCACAGCCCCCACTCCCCCAACCTCTCCCCTCCAGGCTCCCCCCGAAGCTTTTGGGGACAGGAGGCAGCTCCCGGAGCCGGGAGTCGATGAGGTAACCCCGGGATGGCCACGCAGGCTGGTGAACATCATGTGTGGGAGCAGCTTCCCTGGCTCCAGATGGACGGGGAGCAGCCGGAATCCCAGCCGGAATCCCAGCCCCATGCTCTTCTTCTTCTTCCCCAGCGGCACAAGCCCCACAGCCTCTCAGCATCCCTCCTCTGAGCTACTGGGGCACAGCGCTCGCCTTGCCGGGTGCCTCTTGGGTGCCTCCTCTACCTCCACTTCTCCCTGTTTTCAGCCCTCCAGGGTTTCCCGCAGCACAAGTGGCCAGAACTGGTGGGGAGCTCGGGCCAGCACCATCGGGGACAAATCCTGACTCCCGAGGACAAATCCCGATCTGCTTTTGCCGGACTTATCAGAAAAGCCGGGGTGGGTTGGGGTGGGGTGAGGGTGGCCAAACCTCACCCTAGCAAGAGGAAAGGCTGCAGGTGCTGCAGGGAGGGTTGGGGGGCACTCAGCCCTGACCCTGGGGAGTCGGAATCACAGAGTCATTTTAGTTGGAAGAGACCTTGGAACTCCTGGAGACCAAGCATTGCCAGGGCATCCCTGCCCCTTGTCCCTCAGCACCCTTGCCCCCTGTCCCTCAGCACCACAGCTCCACGGGGGGCTGGGAAACCCCTCCAGGGATCACGGGGACTCCCCCCCTGCCCTGGGCAGCCTGGGACAGCCCTGGACAGCCCTGCAGGGGAAGGAATTGTTCCTCAGCTCCAACCTCAGCCTCCCCTGGGGCAGCTTGAGCCCGGTTCCTCTTGTTCCTTGAGCCCGACCCCCCTGGCTCCAAGCTCCTGAATTACAGGGAGCTGCCAGAGCCAGGAGCTCTCCCCTGAGCCTCCTTCTCTCCAGGCTAAAAGAAAAAAAAAAAAAAAAAAAAAAGCAAAGGAAAGAACCACAAAGGGGCGGGTGGCAAAGCACGGAGGGGAGAAAACAGAACCGTAAAGAAGAAAAACTCTCGGAAGGAGAAGGCTGGAGAGCGCAGAAGAGGGGCCGGGCGCATTCCTGCGCCCCAGCCGAGGGCCAGGGGCAGGTCGGGATCTGCCGTTAGCCCGCCGGTTGCCCAACCAGCCCCCGGGGCTGAGTCAGGGGCTGGGCGCTGGCTCGCAAGGGCGGTGGCTGCGCGGTGAAGACTCAGAACCAGCCCGGTTCCTGCTCTTGCCACCTCGCACCGGGGCCCCCAGCCGAGGACCGAGACCCCCAGACCCCTCCCGGGACATCCCCATCCCCGCAGCCATGGTGAGTATGAGACGAGGTCCCGGGATGGGGCAGGATGGGGAGCAAGGGGGGGGGGGGGGAAAGCTCCCCGAAAGCAGCCCCCGAGCCGCGATTTGGCAGCGGGAGGAGGAGACGGTGCCGGGGGCTGAGCTGCATCGGTGCTGGGGATGGGGGCTGCCCGGGGGGACAGAGCTACAGAGGGTCCCTGCAGGTGCTGGGGACCGGGGGCAGGGCATCCGTGGTGTTCCCCACCATCCACTCCTCTTTTTGTACCCCACTGAGGCTTCCAGCACCCAGCACCAAGCTCTGCCTCATCCTGTCCCCCCCAAAAACCGGGGCAGGGGGGGCACAGGAGCCAAGAGCCGAGGAGCTGAGGGGGGAAGGAACTCGTAGAATTCACCAAAAAAAAGGCCGAACTGAGCCTGGGGCAGGGCAGGATGGGGCTGGGAGGCTCCAGGAGGCTGAGGTCGGGCAGGGGAGGGTGGAGGGCTCATCCCTGCACTGCCCCAAAGGCTGGAGCCGTGGGGAGGGGAAGGAGCCCCACATCCCCCCCAAATCTCCCTCACCTTCCTCACTGGAGAAGCCCATGGGCCAGCCCAGCTCTGGCCCTGCCCGGAGCCAGGACTCTGGGGAGCCAACTCCACATTTTTCCGTCGTGACTCAGAGTTTCTGCTCCATTCAGACAGGGCAGGAGGGGGAAGGGGTGGGGGAAAACACAAAGATTCAGCTTTCCAGAAAAGCTGCCCCAGACAAGGCCATGCTGGAAAGGATAGAAAAAAAAAAAAAGCCAGCACAGCCTCAGCTCTTCCCAGTCCAGGACACTCCTCTGATGGGAGCTGACACATCCCCAGGGGATTTTCCATCAACCACTCCCCGCTCCTCTGGGTTCTCCCTGCACCCATGGGCTGTGCCAAAGCACCCGAAAAAAAAACAACACCGAAGAAAAATGCGGCTGGGCGAGTTGGGCACAGGAGCCTCCGCCACTGCAGGAGGTCTCCTTCGGGCCAACCTTCCTCCAGAAAGGGTCAGGGAGCTCCCCTGCGAGCCCAGAGCTCCGTGCAACGCTGACCTGACCTCGTTCCTGCAGCCCACCGAGACCGAGCGCTGCATCGAGTCCCTCCTCGCCGTCTTCCAGCGCTACGCGGGGCGCGAAGGGGACAACTGCACCCTCTCCAAGAAGGAGTTCCTGGCCTTCATGAACACGGAGCTGGCTGCTTTCACCAAGGTGAGCAAAAGCCGGGCTAAAAGGAGGCTCCTGAGGCATGCACTGCAGCGAGCAGGACAGCGGCTAAAAGCCTTGGCCCCCAGAAGCAACGTGGGGTGGGCAACGGGAAGAGTTGGGTCCCACCAGAAGCCAGGTCGTGGTCTGACAAGAGTTGTCCTGACGGAATTCTGCCCGTCCCTCTCCCCTGGGGATGAACTCGGCAGCTGCAGCTCCAGTTCCATACCTAGGGTGGTGGGGAGGGGGTTCAGCCAGAGGCGCCTTCACCTCGACGTGAACATCGATTTGGAGCGTGGCCGGAGAAGGGGGAACGGAGCTGGGGAAGGGTCTAGAGCACAAATCTGGTGAGGGGCACCTGAGAAGGAGGCTCAGGGGAGCCCTTCTGGCTCTGACAGCTCCCTGGAATTCAGGAGCTTGGAGCCAGGGGGGTCGGGCTCTGCTCCCAAGGGACAAGAGGAACCGGGCTCAAGCTGTCCCAGGGGAGGCTGAGGTTGGAGCTGAGGAACAATTCCTTCCCCTGCAGGGCTGTCCAGGGCTGTCCCAGGCTGCCCAGGGCAGGGGGGGAGTCCCCGTGACCCCTGGAGGGGTTTCCCAGCCCCCCGTGGAGCTGTGGTGCTGAGGGACAGGGGGCAGGGGTGCTGAGGGGCAGGGGTGCCTTGGCAGCGCTGGGGCAATGCTTGGCCTCCAGGAGCTCCCAGGTCTCTCCCACCCAGAACGCTTCTACAATTCAGTGCTTCCCCTCTCCCTGCTCTTCCGCAGAATCAGAAGGACCCTGGGGTCATGGACAGGATGATGAAGAAACTGGATCTGAATAGCGACGGGCAGCTGGATTTCCAGGAGTTCCTGAACCTCATCGGGGGCATTGCGGTGGCCTGTCACAACACCCTGCTCAAGGGCCCTGCCCCCTAGCCCTGGCTGCTGGGTCTCCTCCACCACTGTGAACATTCCTGGAACAAGACCACCGAGGCAAAGCTGGAAGCAAAGCTGGAAGCGGTTCCCTTCAGACGGGGACATCCCCACTCCTCCTTTTTATGTATAAAATAAAAGGTTTAACCCCCGCAGCGTCAAGCAGCGTTTTATTTCGGCGTCGCGAGCCAGGGGCAAAGCACAAGGAGAGCACTGGAGCCACAGAGGGAAGGGGATCTCGAGATCCCACTCCCTGCTTCTTCACCGATGAGAACACACGTGTTCTCAGCCTTCTCACTGACAGAAACTTTGAGGAGAAACCCCTCCAGGCTCTGGAACCTCCACCCCCAAGGTCTGGAGAACCCTCCCCCTCCCAAGATCTGGAACTTCCCCCCCCCCCAGCTCTGGAACATCCCCCCCCAAGCTCTGGAGAACCCTCCCCCTCCAAGATCTGGAACCTCCCCCCCCAGGCTGTACCATGGGGAAATGTTCAGAACTACCCAAGGGAACAACCCCAGGAGGTAAATGCAGAGACAGGAGCATCACCAAGGAGGATTGGGGCCCAGTCGACAGTAATTAGACACTACTAATTAGCGGGAGCACAAGAAATCATTTCAAGAGCAATCTCCTTTTTCTGGCAATCTTCAAAACCCTTCACGTCCGGTAGCTTATGAGTGCAGAAGAGGAAGGGGAAGGTGAAAAAAAAAAAAGAGGCAATTTAATCTCTCTTCTGCCTCCGCCAGCCCAACGGAGCCACAAAACAGGAAGATCAAGAGTTTGGTCATGAGAGAGGCTGCTCAGTTTGAGCAACGTTGCCAGGACAACACAACAAACCCTCAACAGCAGCGCCGGAAGGCAGAGCTGCTCTCCTGGAGCAGAGACAAGATCCTGGTTCCAGGCAGTGCCCTGCTCCTGGGAGAGGCAAGCTGGGCTGCTCCTGCTCTCCAGAGTCTCCTCCTCTCTCTAGAGCTGCTGGAGCCGCTCTCCAGAGGCTTTTGAGTGATTCTTTCAGGAGCTCAACACCAAGAGGAGTTGAGAGGCAGCTGCTGCTGAGAACAAGGTGTTGTCACCAGGCCTTGGCAAAAGCCACCCTTTAATCTCTGGGAAAGATCTGCCTTGGGACAACAGTAGGTGGAAATCTCACACCAGCTGGGTCTGGAAACAAGAAGCAGAATTTGCTGCTGCTTGGAAGGGGGTAAGAGACTCAGGACAGCATTCCCGGGTGGGGAAAGAGCAGGTAGGACACAGCAGGAGGGTGGCTACGGGGGAAGAGACTACGACTAAAAAAGCCAGGAGGGGAAAGTTTCGGCGCTTGCGGTGCAACGCGAGCGTTGCCCAGGGGGCCAGGCAGGGCCTAGCGGAACTGGAGGGGGCTGATCCGCAGCCCGATGACGTCCTTGCCGACCTCCGTCACCTGAGGAGGAAAAAGGGAGAGGTTTGATGTTTGGGAGCAGCTCGACAGCCCAGCCCCGATAGGCGGGGTTCAGAGCCCGGCAGGTTCGCGCTGCTGGTCGCTGGGATGTCAGGCACTGCATCAGAAACCCTGGAATCCCAGCCTGGCTTGGGTGGGGAGGGACCTGCAAAGCTCAGCAGGGCCATCTGCAGCTGGAGCAGGGGGCTCAGAGCCCCGGGCAACCTCCCCTGCAATGGTGCCAGGGATGGGGCAGCCACCACCTCTCGGGGCAGCCTGGGCCAGGCTCTGCCCACCCTCAGCACCAACAATTTCTCCCTTCTCTCTGCTCTGAATCCCCCTCTTGGAGCTCAAACCCATCACCCCTTGGCCCATCCCAACAGCCCCTGCTCAAAACTCCATCCCCAGCTTTCTTCCAAGCACCCAAAGGCCCCCAGAAGGTCTCCCCGGAGCCTTCTCCTCTGCAGGCTGAACCCCCCCAGCTCTCCCAGCAGAGGGGTTCCAGCCCTCCCAGCATCTGGCCCTGCTCCAACAGATCCCTGTCTCTCCCGTGCTGAGGACCCCAGAGCTGGACTCAGCCCTGCAGGGAGGCCTCCCCAAAGCCCTGGGAGCGGAGGGGCAGGATCAACCCCCTCAGCTACCCCCAGCTCCGGGGATGCAGCTGAGGGTGTTGTCAGCTTCCGAGCGGAGCGCACGGGGTCGGGTCACGTCCAGCTTTTCACTCCCCAGCCCCGTCCCGTTCTTCTCCCCAGGGCTGAGCTGCAATTCCACAACTCCCAAACCCTCCCACCGAGCCCTCCGGTATTCAACTCAACCCGAACCCCACGCCGAGTCGGGGTGGGGGAAGCTGCCAGAAGGGTTCTCCAGGGACACGTCCCGGGCCGGGAGCGGACGTCGGGACCTTCTTACCGTGGTGACGCGGCAGATCTGCCCGCGGAACTCGGGGCAGTAGCAGGCTCCGCTGAGGGGGCACTTCTCCACGGGCTTGCCGCGGTAAACGGGCCGGTAGGAGGCGGCGCAGATGTCGAAGGGGTTGTGCATGTCGTAGTTGAGCTGGTAGGTGTCGGCGGGGTTCTTCTCGCACGCCGACAAGATCTTGCGGGTCTGCGGGAAAGAGTGGGCAGGAGTCGAGGCAGGGGGCTGCCGGAGAAGCTGCCTCTGAGCCTGCAGCTCACAGCCCTACCTGCTGGGCCACCTCGGGCTTCGGACCCAGTTCCAGCAGCCGACGGGCGAAAGTAGCAGCGGTCTTGAAGTTTTTGAGTTTGAAGAAGAGGTTGAGGGCCGTGCGCAGCACCAGGATCATGTGGACGGGCTGCAGGTTGGAGTGGGTGAAATAAGCGGCCATCTGCAGCAGGGAGGAGGAGGAGGAGGAGGGAAAGCAGGGACAAAGTCACCGCCAGGCACGGGAGTCACCTGAAAATGCTGCAAGAAACCCCTCCCGGGTAACCACCAGCGCGTCCGCTTCAAAGGAGGATGTGGCAGAGCTCAGGATTCACGATGCCCTTTCACAGCCAAAGGCCACCTCCCCCTCGGCTCCCTCCCAGGGACGGATTCTGTACCTCGCAGATTCTCTTCTGCTGCTCCAGGGTCTCTTTGGGCAGCTTCTTCCGCTCGATCTCCATGGAGAGTCCCACGATGTACTCCCGGCAAATGGCAATCAGCTGCTGGGCCTTTCGGAGAAGAAGAGAGTCAGGCCTTTGGCCTCCTGCCCCACAGGCAAGAGAGAACCACAGGATTTTTCTGGCTGGGAGAGACCTTGGAACTCGTGGAGGCCAAGCATTGTCCCAGCGCTGCCAGGGCACCCCTGTCCCCTGTCCCTCAGCACCACTGCCCCCTGGCCCTCAGCACCACAGCTCCACGGGGGGCTGGGAAACCCCTCCAGGGGGCACGGGGACTCCCCCCCTGCCCTGGGCAGCCTGGCACAGCCCTGGACAGCCCTGCAGGGGAAGGAATTGTTCCTCAGCTCCAACCTCAGCCTCCCCTGGGGCAGCTTGAGCCCAGTTCCTCTTGTTCCTTGAGCCCAATCCCCGCCTGGCTCCAAGCTCCGGAATTCCAGGGAGCTGTCAGAGCCAGAAGGTCTCCCCTGAGCCTCCTTCTCTCCAGGCTGGACAAGCCCAGCTCCCTCAGCCCCTCCTCACCACACTTGTGCTCTAGACCCCTCCCCAGATCCAGCCCCTCCATGTCCTTCTGGGAGTGAGGGGCCCAAACCTAAACCCAGGATTCAAGGCGCAGTCTCACCAGGAGACTCTGGTCTCTCACCTCAGCAATCTCTTGCTTGTTGTCCACCACCAGCAAGGGCACGCTGAGCAAGATGGAGCGGAACTTCTCCACGGCCTCCTCGAACTTGCCAGCTGTAGTGAGCTGGTAGCAGAGCTGCAGGCGCTGGATCAGGTCGTTGAGTTTCAGCCCGACAGCAGGGAGGGCGTTCTTCAAGCCAGCTTCTTTCCTGGGGACACCAAAGAGGGGTCAGGGGTAGAAACAGGACCACTTCAGAGGCCAAGAGGATCACGCGCATCGTCAGAATGAACGCGGCTCTCGGGACATCCTCGGAGCAAGCAGCAGAAAAACCCCATGAAAGACAAAACGGTCCAGCAAAAAAGGTTCCTCCCTTCACAACTGAACAGGCATTTCTGGCTACAACTGGAAGAGTCTGGGAGGACCAAGGAGAAGAGCATGGAAAAGGAGCCAAGGCACCCCCACTTACCAGTTGCGATGTGGGTACCCATACATGGCCGGGAGACACGGCAGGGCCTGGTAGGTCGTACGGCCACGGGCGTAGGTCTGCAGGAACAGCTGCTTGTAGGGTCCAAAGTTTGTTACTCCTACCTGATCGTGGAGGAGCTGGAAGAGAACCATTGATCTGCTGAGTACGAGTTGTCCAGGGCTGCAGAGAGGTCACCCAGACACCACTCGGGACTCAGAGCAGCTCTGATTTGGTACCCAGAGCAAACAATGCACAGAAGGATTCACCAAAGGGCACAAAATGAAGCTTCAGGCTGGATCAGAGACAAAGACACACAGGGACAAGGGGACAACCATTCTCCTAGGAACTCCAGGGGACACTTACTCTCATTGCTGTCTCAAAGGAGCCTGCCAGAATGTGGTCAACAGGAAGCTGAGAATTGTTACACCACACCTACGACGATGGAAGGGAGACACGTATGAGAGGAAGCTTTAAATGCACACAATTGTCCTACCAACCTCAACACCCCCAGCTCCCCCACGCCATGCTCACAGCTGAGCCTTAAACAGGAAGGACAGAACCCCAAAGTTGAAAGTTTCTGGGAAAGACCATCAAAAAATGGTGACACTACCTGAGCTGGGCTGGTGCCCTTGGTTGGTGGCACGAAGAATCCATCCTCTGCTGCTCCCGTCGGACCAGTAGGAACATCCTGGGGGAACACAGAGAGCAGTGATTTCTGGGGAGCTTTCCAGCACCCAGCTGGCCACAACTGTGGTGACCAAGTCTCTGCAGAAGCCCAGGCCACACTTCCCCCCACCACGAGCTGCCATTGCCTTCCCAAGTAACTCCAACTGGGCTACTTAAGAAACCTCCCAGAAGCCTCTTACCAATTCAGGGGGAAGATCCAAATCTTCTTCAACTTCCCATCCACCTCCTTCTTCCTGTCCTTTACCTAGACCTTCCTCTCCAAAGCCCTCTCCAGCATCCACGAAGCCATCTGCACGGAAGGGGCAGAGGAAACAGAGCTCTTACCCAGGCACCAGCTTAAGACTGCTCCAAGAACAACTCTTGGATCCACCCACCTTCATCCAGCTGCAGCTCTGCATCTTCTCCCCAGCCTTCGGTGCCAACGGTGTCGATATCGATGTCAGCAGCCAAGGCACCTCCTTTGCCTGCAAAAACAGGAAGAAGCCTTCATTTCCTCCTCTCTGAGAGGGTCAAGGGTGAAACAAAAGAATTACACCAGGCCAGCACCCACCCCTCCAACTGACAAGTCCCACCTCGTGCTCGGTGGTCTGATATTTGAGGCATTTGCTAAAGATGGTGTAAACCACAGAATCAGAGAATTGCTTTGGTTCGAAGAGACCTTGGAGCTCCTGGAGGCTAAGTGTTGCCCCAGCACTGCCAGGGCACCCCTGCCCCCTGTCCCTCAGCACCACAGCAGGATGGGAAACCCCTCCAGGGGTCACAGGGACTCCCCCCCTGCCCTGGGCAGCCTGGGACAGCCCTGGACAACCCTCAAGGGCAAGAAATTGTTCCTCAGCTCCAACCTAAACCTCCCCTGGGGCAGCTGGAGGCCGTTTCCTCTTGTCCCTTCTTGGGAGAACAGACTGACCCCATCTTGCCAAATGCCAAGCTGGATTCCAACCTCTGTTAGTAACACAGCAAATCTGAGGTGAAAAGCAACCTCAGCTCAGGAGCCACGGAGACAAATTTCTCCACCCTGCATAGCTCAGCTCCAAGCACACAGCAATACCTTTGCTCGCAATCGTCCCTTCGAAGAACCCCTTGGAGACAGTCAGCAATGGCCAGTTGGTGTCCAGGGGCATGACAGGAGCAGGAGGCTGCAGCAGCTTGGCATTGTGGTCAATGTCTGGGATCTGAGCAGAGAGGAGCAGAAAACACTTAAAGGCCACGTAAAGAAAATCCCGTTCTTTGACTTCCCATCTAGAAGCAGCCACAGAGAGTCCGTGCTGAAAACACAAGGAGAAAGTTCTTTGGTGTGAGGGTGGCAGAGCCTGTGCCAGGCTGCCCAGAGAGGCTGTGCAGTCTCCTTCTCTGCAGAGATTCCCACCCCGCCTGGACAGAGGGACCCTGGGTCCCCTGCTCTGGGTGACCCTGCTGGATGGAGCAAGGGGGTGGCACCAGGTGACCCCCAGAGGGCCCTTCCAACTCCAGCTCCGAGATCCTGGGATAACTGGTGACCAGAATGCAGATGGTTCCTCCCCCCCAGCCACACCAACACCAAATCCCACTGTTGTCAACCCCCGAACTCGAGAGCTCCTGTAACCAAGGGGCTCGTTACGCAGTTCTCTCACCGTTTCCTTCTCAGGGTCAAATGTTTCCTTCAGGCTTTCAGCTTCCTCATCCAGCCCGTGAGTCGCAGCCGTGAGATAGGCCAGGGACTCTGAATGAGAGAGAAGACACGTGAGAGCAGGTTCTTCATGGCCTAGAGGAAGAAACCTTTGCAAAACTTCCACGTGGGGCCAGGCGGTCACAAAGGATGGATCAGCAACACAGCAAGGTGCAGAATCACCCCCTGAGGGACATCACTGGGTTTAGGAGTAGAACGTGCAGGCAATGTCTGATCATTTGAATACGTTCTACAGTTGGCCCAGGTCTCCTAGATGGCATTTTCTAACTCTGGGGTTACTTTCTGCTCCTCCAATGCAGTTTCTCAGGTAAAGGATTACGCTGATCTGCCTCCAGAAACTACTGTTCATCCCAACAACCTCCCCAGGCCCCAGGGACGTGGCTTCGTCTGGTTATCACTCACTCTGCCCACAGTTCTTCAGGATCCTCACTCTCTCTGCCACATCTCCTAGATACAAGGCATTCTGGTAGTGGCCACTCATATCTTTACGGATCTCAGCTAAAACAGAAGGGAAGAAAAAAAAGGAGTCACGATAGTTTTGCTGTCCTTGGCCTCTGGGATGCGTCTCCTTCCCTCTGGGAATGACACTCAGCCCCTCTTATCTTTGCCACCCCCCTTCCCAGGTGCTCACCTATCTTCATCATCTTCCGAAGCTTCTCCAGATTGCCAGTGATGAGGTAGAGGAAGGAGAGACGGTCGAAGTTCTTGGTGCGCTGGTAGCACATCTCCACAATCTGGTGATTTCCCTGCAGCAAAGCCACTTCTCCCAGCTTCTCCCAGCAATTCTTGTCATCCAGAGCTTTGGCTGCTTCCAGAGCAATCTGAGAAGAGAATCGACTGTGAGGACAATGGCTTTGCAAAGAGGAGTTTTCTCTGCGGGGTTTAAGCTAGAAAAGGGAGATTTAGACTGGAGAGAAGGGGGAAATTGTTGCCACTGATAGTGGAGAGAGCCTGGCCCGAGAGGTGGGCGCTGCCCCATCCCTGGAGCCACCCCAGGGGAGGTTGCTCGGGGCTCTGAGCCCCCTGCTTCAGTTGCAGATGTCCCTGCTCCCTGCAGGGGGGTTGGTCCAGCTGAGCTTTGAAGGTCCCTCCCCACCCAAATGAGTCTGGGAGTTTGTAACTCCCAACAACTCCTCCTCCTTCAGCAGAAAGGTTTCCGAGCGATGCCCCGAAGGACCAGCCTTTCTCACCACACCACCTGCCACCTCACCTCGATGTTGCCACACTCCAGTGCCAGGCTGAAACGGGTCTTCTCATCCTTGACAAAGTGCAGGGCCACCTCTGGGTAGCCCTTTTTCTGCAGGTAGGCGATGATGGACTGGCCCACGAGCTTCGCGTTCCTCACCATGTGCAGCACCTGCAAAGACAAAGCCCAGGCACTGAAGCTGTCAACAGCTCCCCCTCTGCTGTGAGGGTGGCAGAGCCTGTGCCAGGCTGCCCAGAGAGGCTGTGGAGTCTCCTTCTCTGCAGAGATTCCCACCCCGCCTGGACAAAGGGACCCTGGGTCCCCTGCTCTGGGTGCCCCTGCTGGATGGAGCAGGGGGGTGGCACCAGGGGACCCCCAGAGGTCCCTCCCAACCCCCACCACGCTGGGGATTTACCTTCAGCTATAGGTCAAGCTCAGGGTTTCTCACATCACATCACCTCACCTCATCGTACTTCCTGTTGATCAACGCCAGCTTGAACTTGAACTCGGTGGGATCGATGGTGAGGACCCTGGGGCGACACTCCCTGTCCAGGCAGTAGACGTTGTTCCCCTTCACGCGGGTGACGTAGATGGGAAGGTCCAGGGTACGGATGATCCCGTGGTCCCTGGGGGGGCAGGCACAACACACAGCACACACACGACGCTGTCAGGAAGGGGGCTCAGAGCTCTCCAGGTTGTTTTAGCTTGGATTACAACAGCAAGCCCCGGTCAGACGACCGGTGTGGTCACCCAGCCCAGTGATAAACCAGTGCACAGGGTGAGCAACCAAACTTGGGCAGGCTGGAGAGCTGGGTGGAGAACCATCTCATGAAATTCGACCAGGGGAAGCGCAGGGGTCCTGCCCCTCTGGAGGAATAACCCTCTGCACCAGTACAGGGGAGGGGGGACCTGCTGGGAAGCAGCTCTGCGGAGGAGGAACTGGCAGTGCTGGAGGACAACAAGTTGCCCATGAGCCAGCACGTGGCCACCATGTGTCCTGGTGGCCAGGGGGCATTCAGAAGAGTGTGGGCAGCAGGTTGAGAGAGGTTCTCCTGCCCCTCTGCTCTACGCCAGGGAGGCCACCTCTGCAGTGCTGGGCTCCCCAGTTCAAGAGAGACCAGGAGCTACCGGAGAGAGTCCAGATGCGGAGAGGCCTGGAGCATCTCTGTGCCCAGGAAAGGCTGAGAGCCCTGGCGCTGTTCCAGCTGGAGCTGTGCCATCTCAGAAGCTCCAGTTTTGGTGTCTCCCAGTCCCCCCGGGGGCAGTCTGCACAACTCACCCCGTGGTGACAGCGTATTTGATGTGGTTGCTGGTGGTGTAGATGAAAACACCGCTTTCGTCCCAGGCACCGCTCTTGACACGGATGTTTTCGTGGATGTTGCAGAGGGACTCCAGCTTTCTGTTGCAGATCATGATGGCTGGAGAGGAAAAGCAAAAGTAGTAAGGCCAGGGAACGTCCCCACTTAGACATCTGCCTCTGGATTATGGCCTCTCTCTTCCACAGACGCAGCGACAGACTCTGTTTGGTGTCAGACGCTAAGGAGATGATGACAACCACGAGTAAATTGTCACCATCTGCCTTTGTTTTATGGAAAGGATTAGCTGGGCTGTTTGGAGGAGGACAAAAAGCCCTCTCTGACCTACACGCTCACAGAAAGGGTTTGCTGAAGAGACACTGCAGCAGAACCCAGACTGTGAATGGCTCCAGCAGTGTCTCCGCTGGTGGCTCCAGCAGGGATTCTGCTCCCCACCACAGAAGGAGCTGGTGTGCACTGGGATCCAGATCAAACACTGCCTGCGTTTGTGTGTGTCCCTGCCGCTTACCGTGCTTAGCCAGCAGAGCCACGTGGGACATGTCAGCTGACCAGATGACGTATTTCACCTTGGAGATCTTCACCGAGGCCAGAGTTCTGGGAAAGGAGAGGAGATTCATCAGAGGGTTGAACACCGGCCCGCCAGAGCGAGCTCTCCATGGTCACTGCCAGCACCCAACAGCAGAATCCAATTTGCAGGTGCTCCGAAGCCCCTTTTTGTCATTTTGGAGCTACAAAATCATGAGGCAGGAATGGGAGTCTTTGCAACCCATCTGTACCTGGGCGATAATGAATAGATCTGAGTGACAACTGACTTCAAACTCCCGTGCAAGAGAGAGCGGGAGCTACTGGAGAGAGTCCAGATGCTGAGGGGCTGGAGCATCTCTGTGCTGGGCACAGGCTGAGGGACCTGGGGCTGAAGAGCAGCCCGAGAGGGGAGCTGAGCGATGCTGAGCAAGAGCTGAAGGGGGGCAAGAGGACGGGGCCAGGCTCTGCTCACTGGTGCCCAGCCACGGGACAAGGGGCACCAACTGGAACCCAGGAGGAGAAAGTTCTTTGGGGTGAGGGTGGCAGAGCCTGTGCCAGGCTGCCCAGAGAGGCTGTGGAGTCTCCTTCTCTGCAGAGATTCCCAACCTGCCTGGACAAAGGGACCCTGGGCCCCTGCTCTGGGTGCCCCTGCTGGATGGAGCAGGGGGGTGGCACCAGGGGACCCCCAGAGGTCCCTCCAACCCCCGCCACGCCAGGATTCTGCAGCAAACACTGCCTCTATCTCTAAAACCTCAAGGGACGAGGCACCAAAGAAGCCGAGCTCGCTCTGAGGTTGAGTTGTTGAGATTTCTCTCCTCTGTTACAGCCCCTGGGCCCGCAGTCAAGAGGATTTACAAGGCTCCAGCACCACGGCCGCCCGCGATCGAGGGCTGGCAGCCCGCCCGCCGGGGAAACTGCACCTTGGCTGCCTTTACGCTCTGCTCCTCGTTAACAGTTGTCAGGGGTGGTTTGGAGCGGGCTGACGCGGGCTCGCAGCTGAGGCTGAATTCTGGAGAGCATCAGCAGCTCTTCCTCGTCCCCACCGCCCCCTGCCAGAGGTCGGGTGCCAGGCAGGGTTCCGACCCGCGGAGAGCGGGGCCGGGGTCTTACCGCTTCTGCTGCACGTCGAAGAGGGTGATGGAGTCGGCGTCTCTCAGGAGCAGGTTCCCCGTGCCAGCGTAGAAAATCTCATCGCAGTTCGGCACCTGCACCTTCTTCGTGATCTCGTTCTTCAGGTTTTTGATGAGGATCTGCCACGTGGGGAGAGGACACGGGAGCGGCACAGGACAGTTAGGGAAACGCCGCGAAGAAAGCCGGGATTATTTTAACCCGGGCTTCTTGCAAGAGGCAAAAACAGGAGCTGCGGCCTCTCTCGGAGCAGGATAAGACTTTCTCTGCCTAGAAAAGCCACCCACAACATTGCCAGGCTGCAGACGAGGGGTCTTCTCCCTTTGCACCCCCTGCTCTCATTACCAAGCTGGTTTGCAAACGCTCTAGAGCGAGTATGAGAATGGGAATTCAATGAGAATGTGAACCAAGAGTTTTCTTCCCCTTCACCTCAAGTGAATTCAAGCAGGGGAAGCTTCCCATGACTGCCTTTCCCTCTTCTCCCTCCTACCATGCTGAACAAAGAGCTTTATTAATAATCTAACCTGTATTTTCAGAGCTGTAGAGCATAGAATGGTGGGGGTTGGAAGGGAGCTCTGGAGATCACCGAGTCCAACCCCCCCTGCCAGAGCAGGGTCACCCAGGGCAGCCCAGGAGCAGAGCCAGGGGGGGTTTGGGATGTCTCCAGAGAAGGAGACCCCACAGCCTCTCTGGGCAGCCTGGGCCAGGCTCCGTCACTCTCCCAGGGAATAAGTTTCTCCTCACTTTGAGGTGGAACTTCCCACCTTCCAGTTTGCGACCGCTGCCCCTCGTCCTAATTACTTCGACGCAAGAAAAGCGACCTGGGTGGCTCCACAGCCTTGTCCTCTTCACCTTTACCACTGAAGTCACCTGCCCAAGCAGGCTCAGCAGCTCAGCTAAGATTTGCTGTCCCATCAGTTCAGGAACATTCCAACCCGTTGCCTTCCCACCGCATTACCCTTCTCCCCGGCCGGCTGCAGCCCGCTCCCTACCCGCCAGCTTCCCCGACCCTCCTGCTAATCCCCTCCAAGCCACGCTGTCCCCCGGAGAGAAGAATCCCCCCCTACCCCCCGAAGCTCATCCCCCTTTACCGAGTGCATGCGATCCAGGACGGCGAAGCGGTTCCGAGCCACCCAGACGGCTGTCAGCCCGGAGGAGCGCTTCCCTTCGGGGGCTGGCGAGAAGGAAAGGCAGGCTGTGAATAAACCAACCCCCCAACCACCTTGGCAAGGCTCTCAGGGCAACTCGGTTCCTCGTCTGAGCCCAGTTTGGAGCCTCTTCTTACTCGTTTAGGTTTAACCTGAGGCTGTTTGCTCGGTTTCCTCCCCGCCACGTCCTCTCGGCTCTGGGGGTGGCCAGTGCCAGCCCTTCTCTCCAGCCAAGCCACAAGGCTCTTGGCTCCCAGAAGGGCCATCCCGGGCGACAGCGCCGTCTGTCAAGCTAACGAGCGGCGCGCCGCCGGCCAAACGAACCCCCGGCCCCCTGCTCTGCAAACAGATCTAACGAGCTGGAGGAGAAAGGCTGCGGGAGGAGGAAGGCCGAGCTCGCCCCAGCGAGCAAAACTGGGCTCCCAGTTTGCAAAGGCTACACCAAACACGGCCCCACAGCAGCGATGCTCCCGCGGGACGTGGGGAATAAATGCAACGTTCTTTAGTTCTCAGCCCCTGCTCTCCCCAGCCCTGCTGCTGCAGGAGACCCTGGCACTACAGCGAGTGCTGCTGGGGGTGGGCAGAGTCTGGCCCAGGCTGCCCCGAGAGGTGGGCGCTGCTCCATCCCTGGAGCCACCCCGGGGGAGGTTGCCCAGGGCTCTGAGCGCCCTGCTCTAGTTGAAGACGTCCCTGCTCCCTGCAAGGGAGCTTTGAAGGTCCCTCCTCACCCAAAACATTCTATGATTCTCTTCCAAGCACCATTTTTTGGCAGGTCTGCCTCCTAAGAAGCGATGATGCCTCACCCCTCAGCCCTCACTTACTACCCAACTGGGAAGACTTGTCTGAACTCAATTCCCAGCTCCACTTGGGATTTTCCAGCAGCAGATTCACCTGAATTGCCACGGCTCAGCCCGAAGTCTTTACCACAGGCTGCAGATCAGGGTGGAAATCTGTTACCCAGAGGACTGCTAAAGAGCTGTAAGGGAGCTCCCCTTGTAGGGCAGGTGAAATAAGGTGAAGGACGTGAGGATGACAACTCCAAGGCAGGTGGTAAACACCTACACCACCGTCCTGGGACTGGGGGGTTCCGTACCAAGCAGCTTGTTAGAGAAGCTGCTCAGGAACCAGTAGAATTTGATGCTATGCTTGAAAATACATTAAAACGCATCCTTTTTATGAGGCCCACTCAGATATTTCATCCTCTAGAAGAAGAATAAACCCCCTGTCCTGGTCTAAAGGGTCACAAAGTGGCTGTCCCCAGACCAATCAGCTTCGAACATCTCAAACTGAATACCTGAAGTAAATTCAATGGTGTTTAACGCACAGAAAGTGGCCCAGAAGCTCCATTTCTCTCTCCCTCTCTGCAAATACACCTGCTGACCGTACCCAGCAATGAAATCTGCCCTTCCTTAGACAGCAGGAGTCAATAAATCCATGAAGAAAGGAGCTGGATTCCAGTCTAACTCATCACTCCCCCTCATTTCAAACTCTTTACTGCCGTGACGACAGAGGCAGGAGGAACCAGCTGGAGTTTTCAGAGCCCAAATGGAATTTGTAGCGAGGAGCAAGAATTATTTTCTTGCTGCGGTTGGGTTTGTTTTGCCTAAATCATGTTTCAACTTGTAAATTGCAGAAAACTGATCCGGAATTCGCCGAGAGGAGGAACTGGCACCTCGGCGCTGTCGCTTTTACAGCCACTTTTCAGGGTATAAAACCCTCTTAGAGCAAACCATGCCTGGTTCCAATCCATCTCCGCTGCCGAGCCAGGCCGGCTGCCTGCTGCGTCGGAAGGGAAAAAAGCAAAGTTCCTAATAAGCAAATTATAAAATATAGATTTTGTAGCCGTAAAAGTTTGGGATGAACATGAATTTTTCAAGTCAGCGGAGCGTGATATAGTGAGCGGGGAAGCTGCCAAACGACGCGTGCCGCAGGGGCACTGGGAAGCACGAAGAGAGTCCAACGAGGCAGGCTCGGGGAAATGAAACCTTTTTTTTTTATCTAGAGCACCCACAGAGAGGCAGGGGGAGCGGAGGAGGGGAGGGGACACAGCAATAAACACTCCTGAGGCCTGGTGGGACGGAAGAGCTAACTCACCGTCGGGATTCTGGGAGTCTGCGTCCTTGGGAATGGTGTACAGGTCGTAAGTGCTGTTCTCTAAGTTGCTGGCTCTCTGAAGAGAGGGAGGAAAAACCCATTTTCAGGCTGGATTTCACAATAAGGACCCAGTTTGACCTTGGATTTCACAGAACCAACAAATTTGGGGACCGGATTTCACAGGGAGAGCCCGTTTGGGGACCGGATTTCACAGGGAGAGCCCGTTTGGGGACTGGATTTCACAGGGAGA
>JANVCC010000050.1:84953-100443 GCA_025345505.1 Todiramphus chloris collaris | reverse complement strand
GGATTTCACAGGGAGAGCCCGTTTGGGGACTGGATTTCACAGGGAGAGCCCATTTCCAAACTGGATTTCAGGGAACCAACATCCACAGCCACATGGGAAGGTCACTGGCAGATCCCACCACAGCAAAGCTGACTTACGGTGCAGAGGAGGACAGAGTTCTCGGCGGGGTTGTAGGACATGTTGAAGACGGGGAACTTGGAACCGCTGAAGAAGAGGCAGGAAGGAAAGAGAAGTTAAAAGTGAAGCAAGATCATTTCTGCTAAAAATCACCTCCTGATAAACGCTCTTCGGTTGCTGAAATCTCTCGAGTACCAGAGAAGCTCAGTCTGGATGAATTTCCTGAATCATCGAATAGTTTTGGTTGGGAGAGACCTTGGAGCTCCTGGAGTCCAAGCGTTGCCCCAGCACTGCCAGGGCACCCCTGCCCCCTGTCCCTCAGCACCCCTGCCCCCTGTCCCTCAGCACCACAGCTCCACGGGGGGCTGGGAAACCCCTCCAGGGGTCACGGGGACTCCCCCTCCTCCCCTTCTACTCTGCCCTGGAACATCTGGAATCTCATCTGGAACACTGTGTTCAGTTCTGGGCCCTTCTGTTCAAGAAGGACAGGGAACTGCTGGAAAGAGCCCAGTTCAGAGCCACAAAGATGATGGAGTGGAATATCTCCCTGCTGAGGAAAGGCTGAGGGAGCTGGGGCTCCTTAGCTTGGAGAGGAGAGTGAGGGGGGACCTCATGAAACACGTAAAGGGTGAGTGTCAGGAGGATGGAGCCAGGCTCTTCTCTGTTACGTCCAATGATAGGACAAGGGGCAACGGGTGTAAACTGGAGCAGAAGAGGCTCCACAGAAACCTAAGGAAAAACTTTTTCACCGTGAGAGTCACAGAGCCCTGGCCCAGGCTGCCCAGGGAGGTTGTGGAGTCTCCTTCTCTGGAGACATCCCAAACCCACCTGGATCTGCTCCTGCCTGACCTGCTCTGCGTGGTTCTGCTCTAGCAAGGGGGGTTTGGACTCAATCTTTCGAGGTCCCTTCCAACCCTTAACATTCTGTGACTGGGGATGTTGGCAACACCTCTTGGGAGGTGAGCAGCAGCCAGCCCCTACCTCCGCAGCTGCATGACGGCGACGTCCTTGGAGCTGTTGAAATCCAGCTGGCGGAGGAACCGGTCCTTGACGTAGTAGAGCATGTTCCCGTGCACGGCGTAAGCGGGTCGCTCCCGCTCCAGTTTGAACACTATCATCCCACCATCGTGGCCTGGGGAAAGGCACGCGGGGATTCAGGGGCCTGAATTCAACCCCCTGGGTGTTTTTAGCACGAATTGGGCTGAAGGAAAGCAAACCCCGCTTGCGTTTCCTATCTTCTCACGTTTTTGATCTTCACAGCAAGCTGTGAAGGACCTGAGTAAGTCTTTTTTTGTTTTACCTGCAGCAAAGAGGTTGAGGTTGGGATGAGCAGCCAACACCCAGAAGCGGTCGTGGTCCCGCCGGAAAGTCTGGACCCCAGTGCTAAAGGTGTGACAGAAGGAATAAAGATTATTACCCCGACGTTTCCGTTGGGTTTAACTTCAGTTCCCAGAAGGGAGACCCTGAGCTCTGCCACAATTCAGCACGAGGAGCCCTCTGAAAGCTCCCCAAGCTGTGTTCAAGCTTTCAGTCAAATCAGATCTTCTCATGCAAACCCTTTCCAGCAGCAGCCAGGTCAAGGCCTCTTCCACTGGCTTCCAGTCACCAGCCTCACTCTTAACGTGCGTCTCAAAAGGCCGGAGAACGTGGAAGAAAAACCAACTCAACTTCTCCCTCAGGAATCACCCAACACCAGCACGGATGGGTTCAGAACTGTGATGTTTGGTGCCTCTAAGAGTAACTGCAGGTCTTTGACACATGGAAAAAGCTTTCCTAGGAAGCTCGAGACGGATGCTTGACGAGCACTCACCGTTTAGACATATCCCAGACACGGATACTCTTGTCTTCCGAGTTGCTGAGGATTAGTTCCTGCCGCGGGTGAAAGACGGCGCAGGAGACGTTGTTGTAATGGCCCCTGCAAGTGTCAACCTCCCAGGCCTTTGATTCTAACCAGAAGGGGAAAAGAAGGAGGAAAATAAGGCTTAAAGAGGTGAAGCTCTGCCACAGCAGAAGCCCAGCAAGCGCTTTATCGTACAGCGAATGGCATCGGCCACCAGGAATAGAGAACTGAGCTCTCCTCCAAGGGCAGAAGCCAACACCGCTCGGGATGATTTACCCCCGGCACCCAGACATGTTTGTGGAGGGGAACTTCCCTCCAGGTTCAGGCTACGGAGGTCCAGAGCTCAATTTCAACTCTCAACCCCTTTCCATCACGGGCTCCTCCTGGAGAAACCTCTTACCATTCATCCTCCAGATCTTCACCTGCCGATCGTCGGCTCCCGACACGATGAGCGGCATGGTGGGGTGGAAGGCGGCCCAGTTCACCCCGCGGTCGTGGCCCTGCAGGCAAAAAAAAAGAAAGGAAAAAGGTTCCCTTGAAGCAATTTGGTGACTGAAGAGACGAGGCAGAGGAAGGATGAAGCAGCAAGGGCTGCAGACGGGCTCGCCAGAGACAGCATCGATGATTTTACACGCCGCGCTGCTCGGAGCGAGCACCCGCGGAGAGTAAAATTATAGATGCCCGCAGTAAAAAGCTCTGCGGATCCCGTTCTTCACCAGAAGGGAAGCTGAAGCTCAGCAGCAGTGCAGCACCACTTCTGAGCTCTAACAAGCCCTTCCAGAAGGCTTTGTCTACCATAATCTCCTCTGTTGCCTCCAGGAACACGAGGTAATAACATCTGCGATCTCACGGAGCTTTTGGCCGTAGAGAGAAAACCATTATCTGGTGACAGTGCAAACAGCTCTGGATTTTCAACTCGGAAAAAGTAATGACAAAATCTCCAAAGAGATTCTCACAAATCTGGTGAGGAGCAGCTGAGGGAGCTGGGCTTGTTCAGCCTGGAGAGAAGGAGGCTCAGGGGAGACCTTCTGGCTCTGACAGCTCCCTGGAATCCAGGAGCTTGGAGCCGGGGGGGGGTCGGGCTCTGCTCCCAAGGAAGAAGCAATAGGATTGAATAAACTGAATCAGGTATTTCCACTTTTTCCTCCTCTGCTCATTTTCTGGGCTTTTAGAGGCTCATTTGTGTCACAGGGATTCGCTGGCCGGTGCGCACACGTTGCCACGGTACCTCGAGAACGTGCTTCACGACAGCATCCGTCGTCCCAAACAAATCCACCCCGGTTATTCCCCTGACGTCCGATTCCACAGCTCCAGGGGACAGGTTCTTCTTCCTTAAGCCTTGGGGGACAGAGAGGAAGGTGAAATAGCAGGGGAAGAAGCAAAAAGAGCTCAGAACCCCAGCCAACCTGGGCCAGGGTCTCCCCACCCTGAGCGGCACGAACATCTCCGTTATCTCCAGGCTAAATCTCCCTTTGTTAGCTGAAAGCCATCACACCCCTTGTCCTGTTCCTGATAAAAAGGACAATTCCCTGTAGATAAGCCCAGGAAATACAAAACTGCCTGGCATGGAAAGAAGCTGCGAATTAACAGCAGTGCCCAGCAACGGAGCAGAAGCCCAGCACCAGTCGACGGTCTGCCTGCCTGGGATGATGTCCCCGACAGACCAAACGGGAACAAACCCTTCCCAGGAGACCACTGGAACCAGAACAGAGCCCTGCCAAGGCCAGGAGTCATTCTGGGGGGGGGGGAAACAGGGAGTGGAATTGTGTTTCGAATGAGTTTCCCATCGATCTGCGGGTTTTTGCAGCCGCCCGCGTCCGAGCGGAGCGACAGCTGAGTCAACAGCTCAGCCTGCTTCGAAACCCCCTCATCGCAGAGCAGCAGAGGGAAAAATCAAAGGGCTGTACCATCTCCAAACCCATTTGGCAGCTGGAACTCTGCTGAGAGAGCGCGGCGGTGGGAGAAGGCAGCAGCGAAGCTTCCTGGCAGAGGAGCTGTTAAACTCCCAGTGCTGGCAGGATGGAGACTGGGACAGGTTTTAAATCACCACCGGCTCCTGTCCCCGGTCCCTGCTGTTGACACAGCTGGTCAGGGCCGAGGCCAAGGCAAACTGCAACTGGAAGTCTGGCCCGAGGTGCTGGTGGGGTAGCATCACCAGTAGGCACAGAATCCCAGGCTGGGTTGGGTGGGGAGGGACCTCCAAAGGTCACCGAGCGCGGGGAGCGGGGACGTTGGCAACTGGAGCAGGGGGCTCAGAGCCCCGGGCAACCTCCCTTGGGGTGGCTCCAGGGATGGGGCAGCCACCACCTCTCGGGGCAGCCTGGGCCAGACTCTGCCCACCCCCAGCACCAACAATTTCTCCCTTCTCTCCGCTCTGAATCCCCCTCTTGCAGCTCAAACCCATCACCCTTTGTCCTGTCCCAACAGGCCCTGCTCAAAACTCCATCCCCAGCTTTCTTCCAAGCGCCCAAAATTCCACCAGAAGGCCTCCCCAAAGCGTTCTCCTCCTCTCCAGGCTGAAATTGCCCCTGCCCAGCACCCACCAGTCTCTTATCTCCAGCTAAGAAGTTCATTATTTCATTTAGGACCATCTTGATGTGGTGCTGAGGGACAGGGGTCGGTCAGTGGTGCCCTGGCAGCACTGGGGCAACGCTTGGCCTCCAGGAGCTCCAAGGTCTCCCCCAACCAAATCCATTCTGTGATTCCACGACGAGCAGATGCCCCCAGTTCCCTCCCAGCCAACGTCCTACGTCTCCAGGGCTACCAAGGAGAACAGGTCCTCAATCAAGAGACAACTTTTCACTTCCTGACAGAGGTTCCTCCAGTCAGGCTCCTCCTCCTGCTCTCAGACCCCAAGCACCCTCCCCTGCCAGGCTTGGCTGTCAGCTGGTGAAGTTCTAGAAGGGACTCTGCCACCAGCCCCCACCTCGACGTGGGCAGCTCACCAGAAATGTCCCAGACGCGCACGGTCTGGTCCAAACTGGCCGACACCACCAGGTCCTCAGAGGGGTGAAACTGGGCACACATCACGTAGTGGTTGTGTCCCGTCAGCACGCTGCAACGGGAGGAAAAAAATAAACGGGACAGAAAATACCTTTGAAATGCAAAATATCTTCAGCCAGCTTCTGATTGGGACCCACAGGAGGAGGAGGAGGAGTCACTAAAGAGGGTGAGAGGCCACCAAGAGCCTCTGTTCTCACAGAGCATTCAAGGGGCAGCTTTTGGACACCGACCACTTCCCAGCCTGTGCCACCGACAAGGCGTTTCCTCCACCTCAAACCCATTTCCACCCAACGACCTCTGGATTTACAAACACGGGCCGAGTGGCATCAGAAGAACCCAGCCAGAGCCAGAAATATTCCTAACTGCTCCGTTCTCCCTCCCAGTTCTGTTCGTCAAACAAGGAGAGTTTGCCCCCAGACCCTCCAGTTATCATTCAAAGCAACCCCTGTCTTTACCAAACGCAGGTTCTGGACTGCCAGTTCCAAACCCGAATGGTCTGGTCATCAGAAGCACTCAAGATCCAGGGATACTCCTAAAAAGACAAAGTATTTTGTGCAGGAAGCACCAGACCCCCCCCCCCCCGGATACTCCCCACCTTGGTGTTTTACAATTTCCCCCTAGGAATTACCCTTTTAAAGTCTTATTTCTGACTCTGGAGGTGGAATTTAAGCTTCTTCCACCTCTACAGAAGGTCACTGGCAGAGCCAGTGCAATTTCTCATCACCCAGGGAAGCCAAAGAACCAGAGAATGGTGGGGGTTGGAAGGAACCTCTGGAGATGATGGAGTCCAACCCCCCTGCCAGAACAGGGTCACCCAGGGCAGCCCACACAGGAATAGAGCCAGGGGGGGTTGGAAAGTCTACAGAGAAGGAGACTCCACAGCTTCTCTGGGCAGCCTGGGCCAGGCTCTGCCACTCTCCCAGGGAAGAAGTTTCTCCTCAGGTTGAGGTAGAGCTTCCTGGGTTCCAGTTTGTGACTGTTGCCCCTCACAAGGCACCAGTGCCAGGAGCCTGGCCCCTTCTCCTTGACCCCAGCCCTGCAGAGATTTGTAACCATCCATCAGCTCCCCTCTCAGGCTTCTCTTCTCCAGGCTGAACACCCCCAGGGCTCTCAGCAAGAGAGCTGTTCCAGTCCCTTCCTCATCCTCGTAGCCTCCCTTGGGCTCTCTCCAGTATTTCCCTGTCCCTCTCGAACTGGGGAGCCCAGAACTGAACACAATACTCCAGCTGTGGCCTCACCAGTGCAGAGTAGAGGGGGGAGAAAGAGATTCCCTTTGGAGAGGGCACCAGGACGAGGAGAGGCAGGAACTTACGTGGTGGAAGAAGGTGGTGCGGATATAATCCAAGTGCCCCAGCAGGGTGAAGAGGCAACGGCGCAGTTTGTAGTTCCAGACCTGCAGGAGATGGGAGCAGAAGGATCAACGGCTCGTGCCACCCAACACTTCGGTTTGGGGTTATTATTTCTGGGCTGTGTTCCCAGATTTTGCTTCACCCTCTTCTGCTCTGAAACGTGTTTCTCACTCAAACTCCCACGAGGCTTCGGCTCGCTGCTGTTAATTCCAACCCCCCTGAGACAGGAGAATTGGGATTCCCAAATGTTATTCCCCTCCCCCAACACTATTCCCCTGCCCCCCACAGGCCACTCCTCACCTTTTGACCCATTTCTCAACCCATTCCTTTCCCTGGATGATGCCTTTTAAAGAATGAGGGCTAAAAAGGTTAAAATGTTACCTTTATTTTGTAGTCGTCACCTCCAGAGACAAAGAGAGGCTGCTGTTTGTGGAAATCGATACCTCGGACGGGTCCTGCGAGAAGGAAGAGCAGGTTGGACACGCTGGGGTGGCTGAAGGACGGAGCAGTCCCTTGTGCCACTGGAAAACTACAATTTGCATGCCTGTTGCTATCGAGAACTTAAAAATCACCTAACAGGCTGAGATCCCACCCCCAAGCCCGTTCCTTTCCAGCAGAACGCTGGCAGCAACCCCCCCACAAGACATCCCAGCACTTCAGAGCTGCAGTAACAGGTTCATTTATCCACGTTTCGGGGATGTTCCATCCCTGGATGTGCTCCAGGCCAGGCTGGAGGAGCCTTGCAGCAACCTGGTCTAGTAGCAGGTGCCTCTACCTGTAGCAGAGAGGTGGCACTAAGATGGTTTTTAAGGTCATTCCCTGTCCAAACCATTCTAGGAGCCATTTTCACGCCAAAATAAAGCTACTTTCCGCATGCCCGAGCCACGTTTAGAACCAGCAAACAGGAGAAAACCGAGAAGCCCTCAGCCCAACCAAACTGTGGCTTCAGCAGAGCCTCCCTCCCCCTTTCCCACCCCCTGTCTTCCCCCCAGCAGCAGAGCCCGGCAGCCCACTCACCGTCGTGCTCATCGAACTTGTCGATGAGGGTGCACATCCGATAGTCCCACAGCTGGATGACGCCATTGTGGAGGCTGGTGAGGATCCAGGGCCGCTTAGGGTGAAAGCTGAGCCCTGCCGAAGCACCGGGAGAGCCGTGACCACAAGGCCTCCGGGCCCTCAAAGACCCTCAAGGCCCAGAACCAGCCCGGGGGGGGGAATGGGAGGGGGGAACCGACCCCTCCACCCCTCCCAGAGACCCCCAGGGACGAGGGGGAGCTCCCGACACTGCCCCTCCCGGGTCCGCAGGGGCTCCCAGCACGGCCCAGTCCCCCCCCCGTTACCTTTCACCCGGGCTGACTTCGTCTCGAACTTGGTCAGCATCGCCCCGAGCCGCCGCCCCAGCCCCGGCCCTGCGCCCCGGCCCTCCACGTAGCGGCCCGGAAGCTCCCCTGCCTGACTTCCGCTTCCGCCTCCCCCCTCCCCGAACCATAGAGTCTCAGTCCTCCCGGCGGTGCCGAGCGACTTCCGGTAGCGCCCAGGCCTGGGCGTGGCCTCGGCCGGAAGCGGAAGGGCTGGAAAAATGGCGGCGGCGGCGGCGGCGGAGGAAGGGACGGGGAGAGGCCGGGGAGGGCGGGGGATGGAGGCCGCTGCAGGGACCTGCCCGGTCCCGCTCTCGCCTTGGCGGGGGCTGCTCCGGGGGCTGCTTTTCGCCGTGGTGGCAGCGGGTGAGGCTGGGGGAGAGGGGCCGGGCCGGGCCGAGCCCGGCTTGGGGCGGCTGAGGCGGAGGGAGGAGGAGGGAAGGCCTCGCCTGGTCCCCTTGGAGGTGGAGGCACTGGGAGCTGTCCCCTGGCGCTCTCCAGGGTGGGAGGGACGCGTCTTTCCCCTCGGCGAGGTGGGGGAAGAAGCGGGGGAGCCCGCTCTGAGGTGGGGGTCGTGTCCTCTCGCCAGGCTGCTGCCGAGGGAACTCGGTGGAGAGGAAGATCTACATCCCCCTGAACAAAACGGCACCGTGCGTCCGGCTCCTGAACGCCACCCACCAGATCGGCTGCCAGTGTGAGTAGAGCTGCAGGGCCCCGGAGCTGCCCCTGGGGACGGTCGTGCTGTACGTGGCGGGGTCTTGAGCAGCTCTCGTGTGGGACTTGCTTGGATCAGTGTAGTCCATGTCCTCAGAGCTGTTTGCCCCGTTTTCCACTCTGCTCCAGTAATGCTGAATATACTGACCTGTTTCTGATAAACAGATAGGCAGGACAAGAGGAACTGGCCTCAACTTGCCCCTAAGGAGGTTGAGGTTGGAGCTGAACAACTGCTTGCCCTTGAGGGTTGTCCAGGGCTGTCCCAGGCTGCCCAGGGCAGGGGGGGAGTCCCCGTGACCCCTGGAGGGGTTTCCCAGGCGCCCGTGGAGCTGTGGTGCTGAGGGACAGGGGGCAGGGGTGCTGAGGGACAGGGTTTGTCCTGTTGATGTGAGGAAGGCAGCGCTGCATGTAAAAGATAAGGGAGAACCATATTCGAGTCACCTTCCTGGCTGAGGTTCCCGTGAGTCTGTTTTACTCGTTCCCAGTTCAGTTTCACTTTCCCAGCCCTTCCCTGCAGCCCGGGTCAGCTGCCACGCAGGGCAGCACCACGGCCTTTGCTCCAGCAGATAACCAAGGGCACAAGGTTCTCCAACTCCTTTTCCACCTTCCTTGCAAGGCCGGTGTTGGGGAGGACACTCCATCTGTGGTCTGGCCTTAGGTTGGAGCTGAGGAACAATTCCTTCCCCTGCAGGGCTGTCCAGGGCTGTCCCAGGCTGCCCAGGGCAGGGGGGGAGTCCCCGTGACCCCTGGAGGGGTTTCCCAGCCCCCCGTGGAGCTGTGGTGCTGAGGGACAGGGGGCAGGGGTGCTGAGGGACAGGGGGCAGGGGTGCCCTGGCAGTGCTGGGGCAACGCTTGGCCCCCAGGAGCTCCAAGGTCTCTCCCAACCCAACCCATCTGATGATTCCATTCCAAGGTGCTTTGGGTGGTGGAAGTGGAGCGCTGTGAAACATGCAGGGCACCTTCTCTTTCCGCAGCCTCCATCAGTGGGGACACGGGGGTGATCCACGTGGTTGAGAAGGAGGAAGACCTGAACTGGGTGCTCACTGACGGGCCGCACCCACCCTACATGGTAGTGCTGGATGGGAACCTCTTCACCAGGTCAGTTCTTATCTTCCTGGGCTGAGTGGAGCCCGGAAGACCAAGCTGGACCCCTAACCTGGTGATGGAAACATCATTCCCATGTCAAAGCACGTCTGGGGTAGCTCTCAGTTACAAATCCCATCTTCCTGTCGTGTTTTCTCTCTCCCAGGGGGGTGATGATGCAGCTGAAGGGAACCTCACGAGTGTCAGGCCTTGCTGTGGCCGTTGCCAAACCCAGCCCTCCCCAGGGGTTCTCTCCTGGGTTGAAGTGTCCCAACGATGGCTTCGGTGAGGAAACGTTGGGTCTTCCTCCTGGGTGGGAGGAGGAGAAACAGAGCTTTTTGCTTTTTGGGGTCAGAGGAAGAAGCCCAGAGCAGAACTGGACCTGCAGCTCCACTTCCATGTCCAGAGGGTGTTTAACGGGCTCAGTCTGGTCTTGTGGAGTAGTTGGTCTGAGCTGGAATCCCATCATTTCTCCCCGAGGGCTGGGACAGGGCAGCACTGAAGTGTTACACACAACCAGGGGTTGCTATGACTTCTTTTTCTTGACCTTTCTGGGGGTTGTTCAGCCTGGGGAGGAGAAGGCTCTGGGGAGACCTTCTGTGGCCTTGCAGTGCTTGGAAGAAAGCTGGGGATGGAGTTTTGAGCAGGGGCTGTTGGGACAGGCCAAGGAGTGATGGGTGTGAGCTCCAAGAGGGGGTTCAGAGCAGAGAGAAGGGAGAAATTGTTGGTGCTGGGGGTGGGCAGAGCCTGGATGAGGTTGCCCCGAGAGGTGGTGGCTGCCCCATCCCTGGGGCCACCCCAGGGGAGGTTGCCCGGGGCTCTGAGCCCCCTGCTCCAGCTGCAGATGTCCCTGCTCCCTGCAGGGGGGTTGGACCAGTTCACTTTAAGGGTCCCTCCCCACCCAAACCAGTCTGGGGTTCCCTGACCTTTTCCCCCGCGTGCTCGTCGTGCTGCACGAGCGGCGCTGTCTCCGCGGGCTCTCCCGCGCTCCCTTCTCCTCTCCCCAGCTGAGCTTGGCCCCTTTCTTCCCGTTTCCAGGTGTCTATTCCAAAGATTACGGCCCCCAGTTCGCCCACTGCAATAAAACCATCTGGAATCCCATGGGGAGCGGCCTTTCCTACGAGGATTTCGCCTTCCCTATTTTTCTCCTTGAAGATGCCAACGAGACAGAAGTTATTAAGCAGGTACCATTGGTGGATGGTGGAGTGGGAGCTGCTTCCCTGCTCAGGAAAGGGGCAGGAGTTTCATTTTCTTTCAGCTTAGAGGTCAAAATCCCCATCAAATACGTAGAATCCAACTGGTTTTTGGGGCATGTTAACGAAAAGGCAAAGTTTTGAGTGGTTGGTTTGTTCCTCTCAATTTCCACCCAGTGTTACCAAGCCCATAACGTCCCTGGGAACGGATCGGGCCCCCAGTACCCGCTCTGTGCCATGCAGCTCTTCTCCCACATGCACGCTGTCACCAGCACTGTCACCTGCATGAGGCGCAGCTCCCTCCAGAGCACCTTCAGCATCAATCCAGGTGAGCAGGTTCCTCTTCCCGTGCCCTGAGGTGGGGGAAAACCGCTGGGAAGAATCCCAAGTGGCAGAACGAGAGGGAACAGAGTTCCCCCTAAAGGTTTCTTTAGCCAACTGAGCCTTTCTCTCCAGCCTGGTGATGTTCCAGGGGAGGTTGGATGGGGCTCTGAGCAACCTGCTCTCGCTGCAGACGTCCCTGCTGACTGCTGGGGGGTTGGACAAGCTGAGTTTTGAAGGTCCCTTCCCAGCCAACCCAGGCTGGGATTCCTTGTTTAAAAAAGCTGTTGGCTGAGAGTGGTGCCTGTAGATGACCAGGAACAGCTCTGAGGTTACTGGTCTGTTAAACTGGGCGTACAGGAATTGAAATCCTCATCCTGGCAAACGGGACTTCGTTGGGGCCAGGACCTCACCCCGCTGAGCAGAACTTTTGCTGCTGTGGGAGCTGCTGCTGACCACAGAGCTCATTTCTGCCCTTGTCTCTGCCGGAGCCTCAACTCAAGCGATGTCATTTCTGCTTCCCAGAGGTTGTCTGTGATCCTCTTCTGGATTACAACGTCTGGAGCACCCTGCAACCCATCAACTCCTCGGGGAAGGTCGACCCTGAGAAGGAAGTGATCATCGTCGCCACACGAGTGGGTACCTCTTTGGTCTCGCTTTGCAGAGCACAGACTGTGAGGATCCTGGGGATTTTACATCCCGGGGGAACATCCTTCTCTTATGTCTATAACATCTTCCCGTGTTCTCGTCCTTGGTTCTTTTTGCCTTGTTGTTTTAGACTTTTTCTTTAACGTTTTCTTTGCTGATGGAACCAGAGGAGGAGAAGCAGCGCGTCTGTTGACGCTGCCCTGAGATATTTCACCTCCTAAAAGGGTCTGGCAGTGAGGGGAAACAGCAGCGTTGGCCCCTCTGTGGGTTTGGATGGGGAGAGGTGAATCACAGGGTGTGTGTCAAGCAGCGAGTCAGTGTCAGAGCCGAGAAGTTCCCTCCAGAGATGTCCTTCACTTTGACAGGAAAAGAGGAACGGGCCTCAAGTCGCCCCAAGGGGGGTTTAGGTGGAAGCTGAGGAGCAATTTGTTCTCCGCAAGCGTTCTCAAGACCTGGGAGTTTAGATTTCATTCCCTTATCAGTAGGGTGAGAGGCACAGGAGAGAGAGGTGATGGGTTTGCTTTCCTGCGACATCATCCCTCTGTCTCTGGGCCTGCTTCTTACACCTCCCGTTGGTGTCTGCAGATCGACAGCCACTCCTTCTTCTGGAACATCGCGCCCGGGGCGGAAAGCGCCGTCTCTTCTTTTGTGACCCACTTGGCAGCTGCTGAAGCTCTTCATAAAGCCTCAGATGTTCATCTGCTGCAAAGGAACGTAATGTTCACCTTCTTCCAAGGGGTAAGAGCAGCGGCGTTGCTCCACCGTTTGCTGCCTTGCTCCAAGACAGCAAATCAGGCCCTTGCAAATGAACTTTCTGTTCATTTGTGCAGAGTCAGAGAATCCCCAGCGTGGTGGGGGTTGGGAGGCACCTCTGGGGGTCCCCTGGTGCCACCCCCCTGCTCCATCCAGCAGGGGCACCCAGAGCAGGGGCCCAGGGTCCCTTTGTCCAGGCGGGTTGGGAATCTCTGCAGAGAAGGAGACTCCACAGCCTCTCTGGGCAGCCTGGCACAGGCTCTGCCACCCTCACCCCAAAGAACTTTCTCCTCCTGGGTTCCAGTTGGTGCCCCTCGTCCCGTGGCTGGGCACCAGTGAGCAGAGCCTGGCCCCATCCTCTTGCCCCCCTTCAGCTCTTGCTCAGCATCGCTCAGCTCCCCTCTCGGGCTGCTCTTCAGCCCCAGGTCCCTCAGCCTGTGCCCAGCACAGAGATGCTCCAGCCCCTCAGCATCTGGACTCTCTCCAGTAGCTCCTGCTCTCTCTTGAACTGGGGAAGCCCAGCACTGGATACAGAAGAGTCACTTATCTGCTTCCCCTCATCGTGGTCCTCTTCCCTCCCCAGGATCATAACTGCACTGGGATAACACCCGCAGAGGGAGCTCCCACTGGGGCAGCCCTTCTTGTGCCCCACAGCTCATCCTGGATGAGCGACTCAAACTTTGCCTTCCCTCCTCCCGGGCTGTGCCCGGCTGTCCCTGCTCTCTGCCTCAGCCCCATCCAGGATGAACCACGATGGCTGGGCTCTCAGTGTTGAAAGGAAGCCCAGAACAGGCTGGATTAAAAATATATGTGTCGACAGCAGTGAAATGGAGCTCGTTGCTGAGAGCCCAGCACTGGAGTTGGCAGCTGTGGAAGAGCAGAACAAGCGTGTGGAGAAGGGACTCGTGGCCAACAGCTGATGTTCCCCTCAAGGCATCTCCACTGATGGCTTCTTTTGTGCAGCTCTGTCAAACTGGCTCCCCCAGCCCCCCGTGCTGTGGCCACGTGATTCCCATCCCTCGTCCTCCACGGCAGAGATCCCTTGTCAGAATTTCCCCAGGGCTGGAGACTGAGCTGGGAGTGAACGGGGAGCGATGGCTTTTGCATTCTGTCTTCTCTTTTTTGTCCTTTCCTGTGAGATTTTCGGAGCCGGGCACCACAGAGTATTTACTTTGGGCTTTTGTTGGGTGCTCAGCACTAAAAACATCTCCCTTCTCTCTGCTCTGAATCCCCCTCTTGGAGCTCAAACCCATCACCCCTTGGCCCTTCCCAACAGCCCCTGCTCAAAACTCCATCCCCAGCTTTCTTCTCAGCACCCAAAGGCCCCAAGAAGGTCCCCATGGAGCCTTCCCCTCCCCAGGCTGAACCCCCCCAGCTCTCCCAGCCTGGCCTCCCAGCAGAGTGGTTCCAGCCCTCAAAACATACTGGGATTGAAATGCTTCAGAAACACCCGGTGCAGCCGCTGGGCCCTCGAGCTCTTGGGTTTGCTCCACCCCAGCCCCTGCTGTGCCATCAGCTCGCCACCTGAGTCGTGGCTGATGATTTTTTTTTGTTGGTGTCTTTGTCCTGGGGCAGGAGACCTTCGATTACATCGGCAGCTCCCGAATGGTTTACGACATGGAGAAAGACAAGTTCCCGCTCCGCTTGGACAACATCCATTCTTTTGTGGAGCTGAATCAGGTGGGGGGGGCTCCCTCGGGGGACCTTTCTCTGATAATTTACCCCTCATTTTTCCCAGCCAGCCCTTCACTGGGTCGGATTTTTCCTTGCTCTGCAAAGACTTGGTGAAACCCAGTCGTGTGTTTAGAACCACAGGGTCATTCAGGGTGGAAAAGACCCTCGGGACGGTAGAGTCCAACCATTCACCCTACTCTACAAAGTTCACCCCTAAACCACATCCCCCAACACCACATCTAAACCACCCTTCGGCACATCCAGGGCTGGTGACTCAACCCCTTCCCTGGGCAGCCTGTTCCAGCCTCTGCTCTTCCTGTGATAAATTTTTCCCTATCATCCAGTCTAAACCTCCCCTGTTGCGGCTTGAATCCACCCTGTGAGAAGAGACCACCACCAACCTCTCTACGATGTCCTCTCGGGTAGCTGTAGAGAGTGATGAGGTCTCCCCTCAGCCTCCTCCTCCTCCAGCTAACCAGTCCCAGCTCCTTCAATCAAAGATTTCTTTTCCAGGCCCTTCGCCAGCTTCCCTGCCTCCTCCACGCTCCCTCCAGCATCTTGATATCTCCTCTCGTATCGAGGTGCCCAAAACTGGACACAGTGGTGCCCAGTGTGGTAGTTTGGGCTTTGGTTTTGTTTCTTGAAGGTGGCTCTGAGGAATGACTCTGTTCTCTGGATGCACACGGACCCCGTCTCTCGGATGAACGGATCTGTTGAAGCTCAGGTAATGGAGAGCAAGCCAGAGTCGTTCCTCCGACCCAGCCTCTGCGGGATCACCTTGTTGGAGGGGAAAAAAACCCCCCCCCCAAAAAAAAAAACCCCAACGGAAGCCCGTTTCTCCTCTTGCAGGTTAGGAACCTGCTGGGTGTGCTGAGCAACAGCAGCGTGGGAGCAAACGTGACTCTGCAGGAAGCTGGATATTCACAGCCTCTTCCTCCCTCTTCCTTCCAACGCTTCCTCCGAGCCCGGCACATCCCCGGGGTGGTCCTAACTGACCACAGAACTGCTTTTCAGAACAGGTACGTCCCTGGGAGCCAGGGGCAAGCGCTGGCCCGGGGCCACCAAGCCGGCAGAGGGCACCTGAGCGGCGGGTTCCCCTCTGCCAGGGGTGTCGCCCGTGGTGCCGGGGGGAGCCGAGGAGCCAACGTGTGCCATGTAATTGAACGAGCGCAACATAATCATTCTGACAACCGAAAGAAATCCAGTTTTGTACAGAAAATGTTCCCCACAGCTGGCTGCGAGCCAGAGGTGAGCAAATGGCAACTGAGCGTGCCTCAGCCTCAGCTGTTCTTCCAGAAGCTGCCTGCCTTTTTTTTTTTTCCTTCCCCTCCTCCTTTTTTTTCCTCCTCCTTTTTTTTCCTCCTCCTTTTTTTTCCTCCTCCTTTTTTTTCCTCCTCCTTTTTTTTCCTCCTCCTTTTTTTTCCTCCTCCTTTTTTT
>JANVCC010000050.1:67415-84534 GCA_025345505.1 Todiramphus chloris collaris | reverse complement strand
TTTTTTTTCTCCTCTTTTTTTTCTCCTCTTTTTTTTCTCCTCCTTTTTTTTTCCTCCTCCTTTTCTTTTCCTCCTCCTTTTCTTTTCCTCCTCCTTTTCTTTTCCTCCTCCTCCTTTTCATCCTTTCCTTTTCTTTTCCTCCTCCTTATCCTTTTCTTTTCCTCCTCCTTATCCTTTTCTTTTCTCTCCTCCTTATCCTTTTCTTTTCTCTCCTCCTTATCCTTTTCTTTTCTCTCCTCCTTTTCCTTTTCCTTTTCTCTCCTCCTTTTCCTTTTCTCTCCTCCTTTTTTCCCCCTTCCTATTTGTGATGGCAGAAAGCCCCAGGCATTGGAAAGGGCACTTCCATTCACCCCACATGACCCTGCTGCAGTGCCTTCCTTGGGGAATCCCCTGCTCCTCTTCAGCTTTGGGAGTGGAAATGTGGGGTAGAGGACAGGTTCTGCCTCTCCCTCCATCCCCAAACTCTTCAGATTGTCTTTTTCCCTTCATTTTCTGGCCTCTGCTCTTTCTGGGAGCTTCTGTAGCAGTCCGGGGGGAGCAGCCCAGTTCCCTTTTCAAGCTGCCTGTGCTGGAGATGCTTTGGTGTCAAATCCCTGGCAGGGGTCACTTGGAACTCCTCACCACCGTCGAGATAAAACCCACGGGCACGACTCGCCTCAAAAACCCCCTTCCCAGGAGACTTTGTGCCTGCCTTGTCCCTGCCTCAGTTTCCCTGCCCGTTTGAATAGACGGGGCTGTCGCCCACCGGAAAGCTAATCCCAGCTTGTAATTGCTCCCAGATCCTCAGATGGGAGAAGCTGTGGAAGGGCCAAGTTAATTAGAAAGCCTCATTAAATGGTTTAAGGAGCGTGTGGCAGGGCAGAGCTTTGGCAGGGTGGGAGCTGGGCTCCCAGGAGGCTGCTCCCACAGTTTGCTTTGGGCGCGCTCCAAATTGACTCCCGTGCCCCGTGGTTCTTTTCAGCCCCTCCCCAACCTCTGTTCTACCTCCTTCTTTTCAGATACTACCAGAGCATGTACGACACCCCCGAGAACATCCGGGTGCAGTACCCCGAGGGGCTGAGCCCTGAGGAGACCCTGGAGTACGTCACGGACACGGCCAAGGTTCCTCCTCCTCGTTTTCTTTAGCTGCTGGATCTGGGGTGGACTTGGCTTCGGGTCGGGGCGGGTAGAAGCAGGGGCACGGGGAGATAAAGGTGTTACCAAAAAGAAGGTGCCAGAGGCGGCGGGGCACACGAGCGCCAGCACCACGTAAGCCTTGGGACGGCTGCGTGGATTCTGGCTCCCTCTCCTCGCTTGTTTTGCCAGCTCTGCCCATCTTGATTAACACAGAGCTTCTCTTCCTTCGCAGTCCCTGGCAGAAGTGGCCACAGTGGTCGCCCGCGCGCTCTACCAGCTTGCGGGGGGAGCCAGCAGCACCTCTGCTATTCAGGCAGATCCAAAAACGGTACGAGCAGATGGATCGGAGTCGCTGGCATCTCTGCTGAGCCCTCACGTCCTTCCCTTCTGTCTCTGTTTACGTGTGTTTACCCAGCACGCTGTCCTGTCTGCCTCCACCACGGCTCTGCCTTCCCCCTTCCTCTCTTTCCCCGCCGCAGCTGAGTGAAAACCCTTCCACCCTGCTCTGGCTCCTTCCCTCTTGATCTCGGGGCAGACATTGAGCTTCATGAGCCCTCCACGAAACCGAGCTCCTCTGTCCTTGCTCCCCCCGAGAGGAAACGGCACCGTGTGCCACGGGGATCAGCTAAGGAGTCGGTGGAGCTGGAATCAAACCCACGTTTCACAGCTCAGTCCTGAATTATATATGGTTGTGACACAGAGTTGTGATAAGACAAGAGGAACCGGTCTCAGGCTGCCCCAGGGGAGGTTTAGGTTGGAGCTGAGGAACAATTCCTTCCCCTGCAGGGTTGTCCAGGGCTGTCCCAGGGCAGTGATGGAGTCCCTGTGTCCCCTGGAGTGGTTTCCAAGCTCCCCATGGAGCTGTGGTGCTGAGGGACGTGGGTCAGTAGTGCCCTGGCAGCTCTGGGGCAACGCTTGACCTCAAAGGTCTTTTCCAACCCAGATAATTTGATGATTCTGCAAATTCATCAACCAATTTCTGTCGCTTTGCAGGTCTCTCGAATGCTTTACGGCTTCCTGATTAAAATGAACAATTCCTGGTTTCAATCCATCATTAAACAAGACCTGAAAGGAATCCTGGGTAAGAGCAACGTTGAGAAGAAGAACGTAGGTGACCCGGCGGCTTTCTCAAGCGCCGTGTCAACGTTGTCTTCTTCTGGCCTCCTCCAAACCAACCCTCTTCTCTGACTGTTCCAGGTGATGTTCCCCAACACTACGTCGCCGTGTCCAGCCCGGTGAACACGACGTACCTTGTGCAGTACGTCCTGGCCAACCTCACGGGCACTGTTGTCAACCTCACCAAGGAAGAGTGTCTGAACCCTGAGAAAACCCCCACCAGTGAGAAAGAAGTAAGTGGGGTGGTAGAGTTGGGGTGGTAGGGCAGGAGGGATCTGCTCTCCTCTGCTTGTGTCTGCTTTTGAGCACCCAGCATCCCAGCGTGGCGGGGGTTGGGAGGGACCTCTGGAGATGATCCAACAGGGTCACCCAGAGCAGGGGACCCAGGGTCCCTTTGTCCAGGCAGGGTGGGAATCTCTGCAGAGAAGGAGACTGCACAGCCTCTCTGGGCAGCCTGGCACAGGCTCTGCCACCCTCACCCCAAAGAACTTTCTCCTCCTGGGTTCCAGTTGGTGCCCCTCGTCCCGTGGCTGGGCACCAGTGAGCAGAGCCTGGCCCCATCCTCTTGCCCCCCTTCAGCTCTTGCTCAGCATCGCTCAGCTCCCCTCTCGGGCTGCTCTTCAGCCCCAGGTCCCTCAGCCTGTGCCCAGCACAGAGATGCTCCAGCCCCTCAGCATCTGGACTCTCTCCAGCAGCTCCTGCTCTCTCTGGAACTGGGGAGCCCAGCACTGGCCCCAGTGCTGCAGAGGTGGCCTCCCTGGGGCAGAGGAGAGAGGCAGGAGACCCTCCCTTGCCCTGCTGCCCACACTCTGCTGGATGCTCCCAGGAGCCCGTTGGCCACCTTGGCCACGAGGGCCCTTTGCTGGCTCATGGGCCACTTGTTGTCCCCCCAGCGCTCCCAGTTCCTTCTCCACAGAGCTGCTTCCCAGCAGGTCCCCCCTCCCTTGCTCGTAATAACACTTGGGAGACAACTTGGGAACTTCTCTGGCATCTTAATGCCCAAGGGCAGGGGAGGAGCGGGCGGAAGGATCCCCTGAGAGTGAGCAGAGTCAGTAAAGCTCCCTCCAGAGCCCCAGCGATGGTTCCACACCGAGGGGATCATCTGCTTGGGTGGTGGTGGTGGCCCTTTGCTGTCTCTCACCCTCCCTCTTCCTTGGCAGCTGTACGAGTACGCCTGGGTGCAGGGCTCCCTGGAGCCCAACTCCACGTCGCGAGTCCCTTACTGCGTCCGCTCCACCGTTCACCTCAGCAAAGCTCTGTCCCCTGCCTTCGAGCTGAGGCAGTGGGGATCTACCGAGTACTCCACGTGGACAGAGAGTCGGTGGAAAGAGATCCGTGCCCGGATATTTCTGGTAGCCAGCAAGGAGCTGGAGGTGAGTTTGTACTTGTCTGGAAAAGAAAATAGAGGTGGTGGGGGATAAAATGTGACTGGCCTTGAAAAATATCTGACAGCTGGAGGCAGGGTTTGTGGCAAGATCTTGTGCCACCACCGTGTGTGAGCTCCCGGGTTAAGAACAGCCATGTTGTGACCTCTGAAGGTGAGGTGACCGAGGACAAACGGGTCGCTGGTGACAACCTCACCGTCCCCAGAAGTAGTGACCAGAGTCAGCCCCTTCCCCGAGCAGAGGGAGCCGAGCTGGTGAATCTGGCTCTTCTGCCAGGTGGTTTTCTCCAGATGTTCCTTCTCCTGCAGTTGAATCCCCTCGTGACAGCTCGGGAAGAACTTTTCCTCCCAAACCCTGCCAAAAAAAAGCTGCTGTTGGGTCAGCGTCTCGGCTTCTAGCAGAAAATGTAGGGAGAGCGTCGTCATGGCGCTGGGCGTCTGGCTGCTGCCTGGGGACTGTCACCAGGCATCCAGGGAGCCACAGGCCAACCACACAGGGAGAAGGGTGGATGGGAAGGGATCAAAGGAGACCCTGGGCTTCAGGAAAGGTGCTGAGCAGGAGGTCATCTCGGCCCTGGGCAGGTGTGGGTTGGTGGAGGCACGCACAGCTCCTCGCCGGGGGAGGCGACGCTTGGAGCAGGAGCTGCCAAAGGTCAGGTGAAATACTCACTCACAGTGTCTGTGACCTGCACCGAGCTGCTCTGAGGCAGCTCCCTGGCTTTCCCTCTGAACCCTCGCTCTGCCTGCCCAGCTGGGAACGGGGACAAAAGCTGAGCTGGTCCCGTGACAACCACGCTTGTCTAAGGTTCTGAGGGCCCGGTCGTGCCGTATTTCGTGGCGGCGAGCGGCTCCCCGGAGCTTTCTGCCGGAGACCCCAGTTCGCTGCAGGCTCTGAGGAGGTGCTGGGCTGTTTGTAACAACCCTGCTGAGCGTTTCTCATCCCTTCCTAGATCATCACCTTGGTCGTGGGCATTGCCATTCTGGTCTTCTCCCTCCTCGCCACCTATTTCATCAACGCCAAAGCCGACGTCCTTTTTAGCGTCCCCCAGGACCCCGGGGCCGTGGCTTACTGAAGATGCCCTCGGGCCTTGGATTACAGTTGTGAAAGATCAAGCTACACTGGAAGGCTCCTTTCCCTGGATGGGGCCACGGGTGGTTCTCCCCCAGAGCTTCCGTGCTCTGGTTCTGGGGCCTGAGCCCTAAAACCTACGAGACTTTCCCAGAAAACCGTGCCGACCAAACCCTAAAGACACCGTGGGCGAGAAGTTCCCAAAGCCTTCCTTCTGAGTTTCTCTTTCCTTCGGAGCAACTTGCTCGGTCCCAAACGCCACCGAGGTGATGAGGGGATGGAGGAGTTCCCTAAACTGAAGGGGGGGAAGGTGTTGTCTCTGGGACGGCCGTGGACCAGCGGATCCCCCGTGGTGTCTGACAGAGCAGGTTGCCCGTTAACGCCCGACAGCCGCCGTCGGCCGGGAGGGCGAGGTGTGTTCCACGGGCGGGCAGATGTCCAGTGTCTGTTTTTATTAATGGTGCAATATTTTCTGGGCTTTGTACATATATAAATAGTTCTGTTTAATTAAAAAAAAAAAAAACCCCAAAAATCTCCGCTCTGCAGATGAACCCGGTGCCTGTTTTGTCTCGGTCGCTGCCAGAAGGACCAAGCCCCGCTGCGTGTCGTGGTGTGCTTGGTCTCTGGAGAAACAGGGGAGTGTCTGCTTTGGGATTTGGTTGGCTCCACACCAACAGAAAGAAACCTTTAGACCCCGACAGCTTGGGATTGGGCCCGAGCCTTGGATGGGAGAGGGCGAGGAAGAAATGGGGATTGTGGGATTCGACAGGGAAGCAGCCGAGCTACGTGAGCGAGTCCCAGCCACCCGGCTCCTTTTCCCTGCTCCTTCCCAAGAGGATCCCAGCGGGGCCACCAACCCTGTTTCAGGGGATGTTCCTGAGACCTTGAGGTGAGCAGGATTTGAAGCACCAAGGGGAGAGGAGCTGCTTTTTGTGTCGTGGAGAATCGCATCCCCTTTTAGACAGAAACGAGATGATGCGAAAAGGTCTTCGCCTTCCCCTGCCCCACCTCCCCAGATCCCAACTGGGGCACGCTGGGAGGAACTGGGATCCCCGTGACCTATTCAGTTCTTTGGTCTCACTCCAGCTCTTCAGACAAAGAGCTGATGGGGGAAGCTGGGAGCTCTCGTTCCCTTCCCTTGGGACCGGGGAACCTTTGCCGCTTCTGCGCGCGGCGCTGAAGCGCTGCCCCGAGGGAGCTGCTGGCTCCCAGTCCAGCTCTCGTGTCTCAGCCCTGGAAGAACTGGCTTTTCATCCACCCTTCCCGTGCCTTCAGTCCAGGGAGCGACTGGGATCCAGCCCAGGGATCTGCGGCAGATCCACAGCCCTGGGTTAAAAACGAAACAGCTTTGACCCCGGCGCCTCTGCCTCGGTAACGTGCGGTGTCGGGGGGGATGTCGTGGCTCCGGTTCCAGCCCAGCCCATCCCACTGGAACGGCAGCTTGTCCTCAGCTGCGCCAACCCCAAAGTTGATAACTCCCCCGACACGCTTTCCTCCGCCGCTCCCGAGATGATGTGCATTAATTAGAGCATCCCTAATGCTAATAAGCGACGGGGGAGAAAGGGCCCTCTCAGCAGGTGAAGGCAGGAAAGGAGCTCGAGTCTTGCTATACGTTCAGATTAATTTCTCATCTCTGCCATAGGAATCAAACCAAGTTCTGGGGAGCCACGGACGTCCTCTGGCTAAAGAAGGTGGAGCCCGAGCCGTGCCGGGGGACGGGGCGAAGCCGCCCGAGATAATCCCCCCACCACCACCACCCCCCCCGCCCCTCCCAGCTCTGAGCCCATTTGCTTTGATAATTAGAAAAGTTTGCATGGGAAATTAGGCAAAACATATGGAAAGCAAACGCCACCCAGCCTGGGTGCCTGCCTTTGAAGCGGCGGCTCCGAGCGGAGCGCTCCTGGCTGCCCCCTCGGCCCCGGGAAGGGAACGGAGCGGCACCGCTCGCGTCTGGCATCCCTGGGCCCGGAGCACGGGAGTCCAGCTGGGAACCAGTACACGGGAATGCTCTGGAGATACGGGGCTGGTTTCTGCCTGCGACTGATTTCTCCTGGCAGCCCGCGCTGGGGTGGTTTAAGATGCTCTCCCAGCTGACGAAGGTTACCCGGTACAGGCAGGGGAAGAGGGAAAAGCATCGCAGTCGAGATCAGGGGCTGGGAAAACGCTCTATTTCCATAGAATCCCAGACTGGTTTGGGTGGGAAGGGACCTTTCAAGGTCATCCCTGCAGGGAGCAGGGCCATCTGCAACTGGAGCAGGGGGCTCAGAGCCCCGGGCAACCTCCCCTGGGCTGGCTCCAGGGATGGGGCAGCGCCCACCTCTCGGGGCAGCCTGGGCCAGGCTCTGCCCACCCTCAGCACCAACAATTTCTCCCTTCTCTCCGCTCTGAATCCCCCTCTTGGAGCTCAAACCCCTCACCCCTTGGCCCATCCCAACAGCCCCTGCTCAGAACTCCATCCCCAGCTTTCTTCTCAGCACCCAAAGGCCCCCAGAAGGTCTCCCCGGAGCCCCCTCCCCTCCGGGCTGAACCCCCCCAGCTCTCCCAGCCTGGCCTCCCAGCAGAGGGGCTCCAGCCCTTGTCTGACTCCTGTTTGTTGCTCCAAAGCAGGGCTACTTGACTTGCTTCCAGAACTACTACGTTTTGAGGTTGTTTTACATCATTCCTGGTCTAACCAGTTGTTCCTGAACCTTACAGATGCCGGACGGCTTTGAGTTCCATCCAAGCAGTTGGCATCTTTTAGGCACCGAGTTCAGCAGGGCAGTTACTGGGCTGGTTTGGTTTGGGGGGGGGGGAAGGTTCTGGGAGGTCTCCCCCCAGCTCAACCTGTGACGAGAAATGGAGAAGGAAAAGAGAAAGCGGCTCAGCGGCTGCGGGCGAATTCACCCCTGAGAGATGGAGCCTGGAAGAAGCAAGTTCTGCAGCCAGGGGAACAAGGAGTGATGCAACTTCTAGCAGGTCTTGCTGAACTGCTCCTCAAAACAAACAGGCCCTTGGAGTCAGCGAGGGCTGGGGCAGCTGCTCACAGGGGCCGGCTCCTGGTGCTCGAAGGTAAAAAGCTGCAGCTCTGCGCCTGTTCCCACCTCCTCCCCTCGCTCAGATCCAGGGGGCTGGAAGCACAGGCTTGGAGAGGACCAGCTGGACCCTGGAAGCACCTTTCCTGGTGTACTTAGGGGGAAGCAATTCCCTGCCTGCTGCTGGATCTCTTGGGTAGGAGGGGCTGAGCCAGAAGTAGAAACCCAGGGCTCCCTGCCTCACTCTTCTCCGCGCTGTCCTCCAAAACCAGCCTCAGCCCTGGGCCCTGCCTTGCGTGGAACCAGAAGTCCTGTCCTTAGAGCAAGGGGTGATGGGGTTGAGCTCCGAGAAGGGGATTCAGAGTGGAGAGAAGGGAAAAATTGTTGGTGCTGGAGGTGGGCAGAGCCTGGCCCAGGCTGCCCCGAGAGGTGGGCACTGCCCCATCCCTGGAGCCAGCCCAGGGGAGGTTGCCCGGGGCTCTGAGCCCCCTGCTCCAGTTGCCAACGTCCCCGCTCCCTGCAGGGGGGTGGGACCAGGTGAATTTTGAAGGTCCCTCCCCACCCAAACCAGCCTGGCATCCTACGATAACCACCCCAGATTCTCCCTCCAACTCCCCCCTTGTCACTCAGCCACCGAGCCGGCCCTTGGCTCCCCCCGACCCAAAGCCCAGACCTGGGGGGGGGTTTGTTGGGTTTTCTTTGGGCAGCTCCTGGCTCCTCTGGGCGAGGGGGAGGGCAGCTGGCACGCGCTGTCCCCGAGCCCCCAGGCACCTACGCTCCCCCCCTCCTCTTTCCCGCGCCCGCGTAATTCGCCGGCATCAATTTCCCCCCCTCTCCCCCGTGCCGCCCTAGCAGGGATTTCCACACAAAAAGAAGATGCCCCGGACTCTCTTGACCTGCGACCTCAGCTGCCTCCCGGGAGGCCGAAGGCTGGGGCTGAGCCCAGAGAGGAGGGTTTGCAGCTGCCCCCGTGCCCGGAGGGGGGAAGACATATGGGGGTGACAGGCAATGAGACGAGGAGAAAGCAGAGGAAACGTGTGTTTTCTTAGCGCCCGACCTCCTCCCCCCCCAGCTCCTGGGAACTTTATGGCTCTGGAATATTAAGAGGCAGGAAAGTTAATTAATACCCAGAACAAAGCCAGGGCTGTTTGGCTTCTGGGAGAAGGAAGCGGTGGAGACAGAAAGAAAAAATAATAATAATAATAATAATAAAAAATTGGTGTCTTCTTAAATAATCAGTTTGCTATGAGATGGTGGTAGATGCTGCCCCAAATCCAGCTGGTCAGCGGCTCAAAGAGGGCTGCATCCCAGGGAGGAGGTGAAGAGCTTTGATTTCTGGAGACCAGAGCAAGAGCAAAGGGCAGGAGCAGACGTTGGGTGAGCGATAGGAACGGCCAACGAGGACTTGCCCGAGCTGGGGACTGAGCTTGGGCCATTGCAGAGCGACGTTCGTTGCGTGGAGGAGACCTGGGGGCCTCTGGGTGCTTGGAAGAAAGCTGGGGATGGAGTTTTGGGCAGGGGCTGTTGGGATGGGACAAGAGGTGATGGGTTTGAGCTCCAAGAGGGGAACTCAGAGTGGAGAGAAGGGAGTGCCCCAAAACCCACAGCAGACCGATCCCTGGGCACCTTCTGGCCACGCTGGGCAGGGAACCGTCCGCCCTGGTTCTTCTTGACCTTGTCCTCCCTTCTGTGTGCAGCGAGGACACCCAGGCAGGTCCCACCACCCTTCCTGTGTCTGTCCACACGTCTGTCCCACGTCCAGCCGCTTCCCGGAGGAAAACAGCAAGGTGAGAGAAACGAAAAGAAAAAAAAAGAAGGACGTTTGGGGCGACGCGGGTTCGATCCTGCCCTTGCCCAGCCCGCCTCGTGCAGCCCCGCGCTCCCGGGGACTCCTGATCTCCATCCTCTTCCAGCTCGGTGCCCAGCCCGGGCGCAGAGGTGGAGGTGGGGATGGAGGATGCTGCTTAGGACCGACAGCTCCCCGCTACCCAGGTGATCTCCCCCCCCCCCCCATCCCAGCCCCGGTGCCAGCGCAGCTTTCAGCGCTGAGGTTTCTGGGGCTAATCAAGATCGACGTACAAACAAAACCGCATCTCCGCATCCCGCAGCCAGCAGAAAGGGAGAAGCAGATGGGCTGGAGGAGGCAGGGAGCTGCTGCTTAAATGGATTGATGGAGAGGCCTTTAAGAGAGATGGATTGGAGAGGGAGCCGCTGGAGGAAAGGGCCGGGGCGGCCACGCTGTGAATGGGGCAGGGGCCCAGGGAGATGATGGGAAGGGAGAAAGGCCCACAGATAACAGATGGATGGACACAAAGACTGGAAGGGAAGAGGAGGACAGATGGACAGGCAATAGAGAGAGTCGGGAGAAGAGAGGGATCTGGACATAATTAGATTGGATCCGATTATGACAGACTCGATTAGAGCAATATTATGATCAGGAGCTTCTGTCGCTATTTGGCTTTTGGGGGGGGGGGGGGGGGGGGGGGGGGGAACAAAGCCAGGGAGCACGTGTGGAAGGGGGACAAGCAGCGGCGGAGGGAACCGGGCAGGATGAAAGGAAAGGGGCTCCTTGTGAAAGCTGTCAGCGGTGCTGGTGACAGATTGTCTGGTTATCGAGCACCGGGGCCGTCTGTCGCCGACCGCGCACAAAACCCGCGCTCAATAAAAGCCGGGGAGACAAAGGCGAGGAGAGCAGAGGAGAGGAGAGGAGAGGAGAGGAGAGGAGAGGAGAGGAGAGGAGAGGAGAGGAGAGGAGAGGAGAGGAGAGGAGAGGAGAGGAGAGGAGAGGAGAGGAGAGGGGCCGTCGGCACCGAGAGCGTCCGTCACTCGCCCCGCGAGCGCGCCCAGGGCCCGGGGAGAGCTGCACCCATCCGGGGGTCTCCTCTCAGCAACGGACGCGGCCGGGCGTGGGAAGCACGCGTGCTTGAAGGGCGGACGGACCTCGCTCGGGACACTGCCCCACGCGCACACGTGTGCCACCCAACCCGCGTTGCCACGCACACGCGTGCCACCCAGCCCGTGTCAGTGGGCAGGCGGTTGTGGTGCTCTCGGGTACCAGCCCAAAAAGAGGCCTCGAGCTCCGGCTTGGTGGGGGGTTGTCACTCCGAGCAAGGGTTAACAGGTGGCCCGGGTGCTTCTGCATAGAATCATCGAAGGGTTGGGTTGGGAGAGACCTTGGAGCTCCTGGAGGACAAGCGTTGCCCCAGCGCTGCCAGGGCACCACTGACCCATGTCCCTCAGCACCCCTGCCCCCTGGCCCTCAGCACCACAGCTCCACGGGGGGCTGGGAAACCCCTCCAGGGGTCACGGGGACTCCCCCCCTGCCCTGGGCAGCCTGGCACAGCCCTGGACAGCCCTGCAGGGGAAGGAATTGTTCCTCAGCTCCAACCTCAGCCTCCCCTGGGGCAGCTTGAGCCCGGTTCCTCTTGTCCCTTGGGAGCAGAGCCCGACCCCCCTGGCTCCAAGCTCCTGAATTCCAGGGAGCTGTCAGAGCCAGGAGGTCTCCCCTGAGCCTCCTTCTCTCCAGGCTGGACAAGCCCAGCTCCCTCAGCTTCTCCTGCTCCAGCCCCTTCCCCAGCTCCCTTGCCCTTCCCGGGCCATGCTCCATCCCCTCGTACACACGCACGTGAACACGGGTGTGCACAGACACACGCTGCTGAGAGGTGCTGGACCTTGCTCAGCCACTTCCCGTGCGCTCTGCAGCCCAGGCTGGCACGCGTGGGCACGCGTGTTTGCACCCTCTAGCATCCTTGCCCCCAAAAAGTCCTCGATGCCCGGGCCTCCAGCCCCTCCGTGCAGCGCGTCTGGCTCCGGCTGGGGCTGCTCCAGCAGCACGAGGGTTAACTCTGCCTGTTTTCCCTGACAAGCCCAGGCCAGTGTGGTCCCCAGTGGCTTCGTACAATATGTCGCCTCATCTCCTGCCAAATGCTGCCTCTCCTCCTCTCTTTTCATACCTCCCCGTGCCCTCCCCGCGCGCGCACGCAGGGGGCCGGGAGCCGCACACCCGGCTCGGGTCACCCCCCAAAGCCCGTGAGCCTTGAACCTTCTGGATGGAGGTGGGCAGGTGCTGGTGGGCTTCCACCCCTCGGGTGGAGCGGCCACGATGGACCCTCTTGGGTCCCTCCACCTCCCCGGGTCAAGCCGAAGGTACCGAGGGCTTTTCAAAAGTTGGCTCGGCTCCCGCCGACGCTCACCAGCCGCTTTCTTCTCGAGCTCCGTGTGGAAAGGGAGCCCGAGGAAGAACTCGGGAGGTTTTTTTTTTTTTTTTCTGCAGGCTCCAGCTTGTGGGTTCCTGCGCTTGAGAAACCCGCTCGGGTTTGACGGGGAGGACCAGGGTCTGCCAGCCACAAAGTTGAGAAACTCACAAGTGAAGAACAAAGCCACAGGGTCTCTCGATCTCCCTCCCCCAAATCTCATCAGGATTTTGGTTTTTTTTTTTTGTCAGCCTCGGGATATTGGAAGCTCCGAAGTCCTCGCTGAGGAGGTAGAGCAGGAGGCGGCAGCCAAAATCCCAGGGACCACAGCATCTCCCAGCCATGGGGGGAATGTTGGCTTGGGTTGCAGGAGAACCGTCTGGAGTCTCTCGCTCCGACGTCGCCCTCCCACGAGAGCTGTGGCGGTGGCTTCATCTTCCCCTGCTCCCCGGGGCTCATCTCACCCTCCACGAGCGGGTTGGCTCTGCAAGGGCTGCGGTGCCAGGGCTGCATCCTGCCCGTGGATGCTTCTCAGGTACAAGGAGGAACTGTTTTCCAACAGGACATCCCTCGAGGATGGGGACGACCTTCTGAGCAGCGGCCTGTTGGGACAGGACAAGGGGTGAAGGGTTTGAACTAAGAGAGGGAGATTTAGGCCAGAGAGAAGGGAGAAAGTGTTGGTGCTGAGGGTCATGAGCCCCTGGCCCAGGCTGCCCCGAGAGCTTGCTTCGGTTGCGGGGAGCAGGCGCTGGGTTTGTGTCACTGCAGCTGAGCTGTCCCCGGTTGGCGTCCCCACCTCAGCGGTGAGCCAGGCAGCTGGGAGAGCCGCAGGGATCTGGGCTGGGAGGATGGATCTGCCGCTGCCTCGGCTTGAGAGGAGAAGCACAAGTGGTAGAGCACAAGCCTGGTGAGGAGAAGCTGAGGGAGCTGGGCTGGTCCAGCCTGGAGAGAAGGAGGCTCAAGGGAGAACTTCTGGCTCTGACAGCTCCATGGAATTCAGGAGCTTGGAGCCAGGGGGGTCGGGCTCTGCTCCCAAGGGACAAGAGGAACCGGGCTCAAGCTGCCCCAGGGGAGGCTGAGGTTGGAGCTGAGGAACAATTCCTTCCCCTGCAGGGCTGTCCAGGGCTGTCCCAGGCTGCCCAGGGCAGGGGGGGAGTCCCCGTGACCCCTGGAGGGGTTTCCCAGCCCCCCGTGGAGCTGTGGTGCTGAGGGGCAGGGGTGCTGAGGGACAGGGGTCAGTGGTGCCCTGGCAGTGCTGGGGCAACGCTTGTCCTCCAGGAGCTCCAAGGTCTCTCCCAACCCCTTCCCTTGTCCTCCACGAGCTCCCAGGTCTCTCCCAACCCAGCCGATTCCATGGTTCTAAGAACCTGAGCGGCAGTCAAAACCCATCCGCCCTCCCGGACGCCGCGATGGCCGCGAGGCCGGCACAGCTCGGGCCTGATGTCCCCAGTGGAGAAGCTCCATCAGCCAGCTCGGCTCCTTCCCTCCCTCCATCCCTTCCATCCCTCCCCTCCTCCTCGAGCCCAGCCCGGCAGGCTGCCCGGAGAAGCCCAGCATCAGCTGCGGAGAGAAGCGGGGCCCCGCTGGCGTCCTGGCAGGGGGAGAGGAGCTGGAGCTGGCCCTGGGGGTGGGCAGGAGAAGGAGTGGAGCTGGGGACAGGGTGCTCAGAGCCAGAAATAAATCCAGCCAGGCTCTTGTGGGGTGATGGGGGGGACCCAGGCAGAGGATGCAGCGAGGAAATGGGGGACACAGGGTACTCAGCGGGGTGGCCAGACCCACGCGTGTCGCTCACGCATCGAGGGGAGCAACCGGTGCACACCAAGGAGCTGGGTGACCGTCACCCATCACGCGTCCCATCCCATCCCGCTCTCTCCCGGCACACCGAGCGGGGCTGGCTGGTCATTCCCAGAGCTGGCTGGTCATTCCCAGGGATGGCTGGTCATTCCCGGGGCTGGCTAGTCATTCCCAGGGATGGCTGGTCATTCCCGGGGCTGGCTGAAGCTCCGGCCACGAGCTCACGAAGGGAATATTGTTTTCTAATGGGTGCCATAGCAATGGCGAGGCTGGATTCTCACCGCCACCTGATCCCCGCCGCCCGCCCGGAGAAACTCCGCGACCATCTGCCGAGCCCAGCCGTGGGCTGCCCGGGTGCCCGTCCCCATCACCGGGGCTTCGCTGGGGAGGGGGAACCAGCCCCTCCCCGGGGCCTGGGAGCGGGGTGAAGGAAGGTGTGGGGGGTCAGATCACCCAGGAAGGAGGAAGGTGAAGGTGGGAGAGTCCGGCCAGGGACACGCACGTGTGGGATGGGGACGCGGGGGGTTTCCGAGCGGGGAGTCGATGGATAACTGGGACAAACTGGAGCGGATTTTCCCGAGGCAAGAGTTTAATTCGAAAGCAGGGCTTGGTGAGAGGCAGAGCCCTGAGTTTAACCCTCAGAAGAGAGGCTTGTTTCACGGTTCGGCAGGGGATCGGCGTTTCGGAGCGATAGCTGCGCATCCCGGGCACCTCTCCCTTGCACTTTCTTTCTCTTTCCCCACCAAACTTTACCAGAGGTGAATTTTACCGCAAGCCCCGGTGCTGCTGCTGGTAGAGCCCGCCTGGGAGAGGCTGCCCGTGGTCTGGGCAACCCACCGGTGCTCACCCACCCCACCCACGCACCCGCAGAGCCCAGCACAGCACGGACGCGCTGCCCGGCTCAGCACCCATGCCAGGGTGGGTGGCGGGTGGCATGGGGGCTGCACACGGGTGGGAGCTGCCGGGAAGGGCTGTGCCGTTGGTCCTGCTTCTTCTTCGGCCGCTGCTCTCCGTCCCACTCGCCTGCCCGCCCGCCTCTCCCTCTCCCCTTTCCGCGCTCGCTCCCGTCTCTCTATTTCTCCTTTATGAAATATGCATGGAGAACAGATGTCGCCTTCTCCCGGAGCACCCCCACCCTCCTCCCTCCCTCTCTGCCTCCCTCCCAGCCCACCACCTCCATCCACCCTCCAGGACCACATCCAACCTCCACCTCCCTCCTCTCCCGGGGGTTCCAACCTCCCGTACAGCCAATGGAATCCCCCTCTCTTGACTTTAATATTTATGAGGGGGGGAGCACCGGAGCGGCCAATGAGGCAGCCGGGGTCGGACCCGGCGTGCGAGGCTGGGGTGTATATATAGCCTATGGGGCACATGCCTCCTTGGGGTGCCCATCTCAACGCGCGGTGGCCCGAGGAGGAGCATGCCTTGCCCCCAAGGCTGCCAGGGTTCCCCCTGACCCCCTTCACCCCCCAGCCCCAAATCCACCCCGGGAAACTTTCTGCCTCCTCAATGGGCGGATGAGCCGAGAGGTTCCTCCCTCCCTGGATTACTTGGAGCTTCGTCCCGCTGGAAGAGAAAAGCTGGACCCTGGTGGGAATGGTCATCGTCTTGGGGGTAAGGTGGATGTCCCGGGGATGGGGAAGCTCCCGGAGGTTGCTGCCGGGTTTGGTGACACTTGAAACGAAGGCGGGGAGAGGGATGGGGATCAGAGCGGTGTGGTGGGCGCGGGAAGGTCCCCGCGGGCGCGCTCGGGAAGGGGGCTCGACCCAGGCGTGAGGGTTTGAGCAGCGAACCCACCCGGCGTCTGGCCGGGCGGTGGCACGGGGACGTCTGCCGAGCAGGGGAAAGAGAAGGAGCCTCCATCAGAGGCCTGGAAGTGGGTCCTGGAGGCACTCTGCGTGGCCGGGGAGTCTTCCGACAGCGCCACGCCGCCGGCCCGGGGCGCGAGGAACGGGGTGAGCGGGGCGGTGGGGGAGAGTTGCTTCCCAGCGCGAGCGTCGGCGTTCCTGGGGCTTCGCTGGGGGCAGGACGGGAGCAAGCAGAGGGCTGGAAGAACTTCTGGTGCCAGATGAACTGAGGAAGGTGGCAGTTTCTGGGTCGTTGAAAGAGTGAAAAAGAGCCACTCAGGGCAGGGGTCTCCCAGGCGAAGGAAAAAGCTTTTTGAGGACCGGACTGGATGGGATAAGGAGGTTGTGTGGGGCCAGCACTGACACTTGGCTTCAGGCGAATGACCCGGAGCTCCACGAGCTCCTTCCCCACCTTGGATTCGGTCACCAGGACGCCGGGACAGGGACGTGTGTCCCACAGCCCGTGCCATCTGCGGTGAGCAGAGCGGTGACGGGATCCCGGGCTGGGTCACCATCCTCACCTCCTGAGGAGAAGGAGGTTTTGCAGCCTCCTCTAGTCCAGGACAAAGTGACAGGCTGGTGGCTCGGTGCTGCTGTCCCAGGAGGGGACAGGAGGTGGGGGGTTGTCTCCTTCCCTGCCGCTCCACAGTTCCTCACCGGGGTGGACCCCCCCTGGTTGGAAGGGGCAAGACTTGAGTTTGGGGAGCGAGAGGAGAAGGGGCCTGTTGTGATCAGACCAAGGGAAGAGGGAGGCAGGAGAGGGGCGAAGACGTGGTCCCCCCTCCCCAAGCACGCAGGAGAAGCTGCGGGCAGAGCCTCGGAGCCGCGCGTGTGAGCGGGACCCTGACCCTCGGTGTCCGCGGCACCGACTCCTCGGTGTCCACGGCACCGACTCCTTGACCTGGTCCTGGAGCTGGAAGCGAGGAGCTGCCATGGCCCGTGACCAACCCCGGGACCTCCTGCCCTTCTCCTCCCCACCCAGCCACAGCTTCTCCGGAGCTTGTGGTGGAGCAGCATCCGTTGCCGGGAGCCGGGGTGATGCTGCGGGGACGGCTGGTGGGACTGGGACTCGGACTGGGACTGGGACTGGGAGCGAGGAGGCGTCACCAGCACGCAGGGAAATAAATGGCCACAGTGACAAGCCGTGAGCTGGCCATCAAGGGCTACCGTGGCTCGGGTGGTGGTAGCCACAGCCACACCAGAGCGGCCGGCAGGGCAAGATGGGAGCGGAAAGGAGGTCCCGGGTCTGCGGGAAGGGGAGAAGAGCGGAAGGAGAAAAGAAGTGAACGTGGGAAGGGAACGGAGAAGGTTGGAGGAGGTGGAGGAGTCCGGGCTGGAGCCACGGGGCCAGCAGATGCGGCTGGCTCAGGAACCCGAGGCAGATGCTCCTGCGCCGCTCGCGTCTCCGATCGCGGGGAGAGCGAGAGAAACATGAACCCAAACTCAGCCAAACGCGTTCTGGGGCCGGGGAGGCCCACGGGAAGCCCAGAGCCCAGCAAGGGGACTCTCCACGGGTCCCCAAAGCCCAGTTCCCACCGGTTCTCCCATCACCTCCGAGCTTTCTGCGAATCGCTCCCCCGTTCCGGGCC